>SKCR01044112.1:0-241793 GCA_019454045.1 Zanthoxylum bungeanum
ACTTTCCATCAAGAAAAATGCCATGACACCCGACAACTGCACCCCCCGCCTTAGGCATGAGGTCCAAAACTCATTGACTCCCATAAAATACCCAATCCAGAAAAAGAACACCCAACACACACATGACCCTCAACCATAAAGCCACTCAACCACCAGGCTTCTTGCATTGAGATAAAGGATAAGAGTGAAGAACCATAGGCCAAGGAAGAAGTCAATGTTACGAATGATGAAGTTATTCCTCCTAGTTTATTTGATCCTGCATTTTTAATATAGACATTGATTTAGTCTACATGTTCGAACCATTTTCTTAAATGATAATAAAGACGTTCATTTCGCTGAATCTCTTCTGCAATATGAGTATATTTGAGAAAAGCATTCAACCTTGGGACTATGAAATTCAGTGATGTTTAGAACACGGGGAATCCTCGGAATAAGCAAGCAGAAAAGATAAGATAGCCATTCAGAAATTGGGAAATGGGGGCAGTGAAAATATCAGACTTGGAAGGGAATTAGTTCACCGAGCCGATCAACGTAGACAGATTGAAGCAGTGGCTTGCCTGAGGAAAAGAAGACTGAGCAGTCACCAAGAGAATTGGCAGAAGACCTAACCCGACGGGATATGAACATTCATGCATCCATACACGTAACACATTTTGCATCCTTTTGTGTTTGTTTTGTTTTGTGTTCACAGGTTTTGAAGAAGAAAAGAAAAAGCGGCAAAGAACAAGCTAATCAGAAATGGTGAAAAGCACAGTATCAGATTCGGGTAATAATCCTAGGGTTGAGTCCCATTTGAGTTTGAGTTTTGGATATGGCACTCTGGGGGCGAGGCCCACATTAGCATCAACATCAGTCTTGCTGGGTATGGCACTCTGGGGGCGAGGCCCACATTAGTTTCAGTATCAGTCTTGCCGGGTATGTCAATATGGGGGCAAGGCCCACATCATTATCAGTAGCAGCCTTGCCGGGTATGGAAATCTGGGGGCGAGGCCCACATCATTATCAGTATCAGTCTTGCCGGGTATGGCAATCTGGGGGCGAGGCCCACGTCATTATCAGTAGCTTGGGGACGAGTCCCAGGCTTGAGGCCCATATCAGTATCAGTCTGGGGGCGAGGCCCACATCAGTACCAGTTTGGGGGGCGAGGCCCCACATCAGTATCAGTTTTGGGGCGAGGCCCACATCAGTTCGGGAACAAAGCCCACAGTCAGCTCAGATCAGGGATAAAGCCCACATTCAGTACAGTTCGGGAACAAAGCCCACAGTCAACTCAGATCAGGGAATAAAGCCCACATTCAGTGCAATTCAGGAACAAAGCCCATAGTCAGCTCAGATCGGGGATAAAGCCCACATTCAGTACAATTCAGGAACAAAGCCCACAGTCAGCTCAGTTCGGGGATAAAGCCCACATTCAGTGCAATTCAGGAACAAAGCCCACAGTCAGCTCAGATCGGGGATAAAGCCCACATTCAGTACAATTAAGGAACAAAGCCCACAGTCAGCTCAGATCGGGGATAAAGCCCACATTCAGCATAGTTCGGGAATACAGCCCAGGAAAATAAGCTCTCTCTCAGCACAGTTCGGGAATCAGCCCAGGAGAATAAAGCTCTCTCAGCACAGTTCGGGAATACAGCCCAGAGGAAAAAAGCTCTCTCAGCACAGTTCAGGAATACAGCCCATGAGAATAAAGCTTTCTCTCAGCACAGTTCGGGAATACAACCCAGAGGAATAAAGCTATCTCTCAGCACAGTTCGGGAATACAGCCCAGGAGAATAAAGCTCTCTCTCAGCACGGTTCAGGAATACAGCCCAGGGGAATAAAGCCATCTCTCAACACAGTTCTGGAATACAGCCCAGAGGAATAAAGCTCTCTCTCAGCACAGTTCGGGAACAAGGCCCAGGGGAATAAAGCTCTATCTTAACACAGTTCGGGAACAAGGCCCAAGGGAATAAAGCTCTATCTTAACACAGTTCGGGAACAAGGCCCAGAGGAATAAAGTCATATCTTAACACAGCTCGGGAATAAAGCCTAGGGGAATAAAGCCCACTTTCAAACCAGTTCGGGAACAAGGCCCAGGGGAATAAAGCCATATCTCTACACAGTTCGGGAACAAAGCCTAGAGGAATAAAGCCCACTTTCAAAACAGCTCGTGAATAAAGCCCAGGGGAATAAAGCTCTCTCTCAACGCAATTCGGGAACAAAGCCCAAATGTCAAAACATCTCAGGATAACAAGTAAGTTAAGCCAGGTAAGTAAAAAAAAATGCATGCATAACTTTGATAGGATTTTCATTGTCACACACTGTACAAGTCCCATCAAAGTGGGGGCGACTGTAGGCACTACATTTTTTGCATATAAGTCCTTATGATGTGTCTCATTTGGAGACACTACCTTTTAAGTCGAGGAAGTCGCGGGAAACGGACGTCGGAAGGGAATCAATATTTTTGTTAGATTTTATTCACTTGTTTAGCTTCGGGCTTGCTTGTTGGACCTCCATTTTAAAGCACTTTGGCACAAAACCCTTGAAATATACATCAAGCCCATTTCGCCCAATAATCCAAAAAATAATTAAAACATTTAAATACATGTCACAAATTAAATTAAAGCTAATCAAATTAAATTAAAACAAATTAAATTTCATTAAATTAATTCCTAAATTAAATTAAATTCCTAATCTAAAAAAATTATACCAAATTAAATAAATCACTCCCTTAATTTAAGATATTCCACCACCAATACAATTATTCTTTCCCTTTTTAAACTAATCCATCCCTAATTGATTTCTTTCCTTATTCAAACAAATCCATACAAACCCTAATACATTCCCTCTCTCTATATAAACAGGACACAAACTAAACCCTAGGGCATTGGCCAATCCCCACGGCACAAACAAAAAAAATAAAACAAAGAACCCTAAACACTCTATCCCCTCTCTCTCTCATGCCTCTCTCTCCCTCACAAACAAAACCTAAACAACCCCCACGTATCCCTTACCCTACTCAATGTCACAAACCCCACACGTTGCCAAAATCCACCCATTCACGAAGCCACTCAAGCCAAGAAACTGCCATTCACGCTACCTGCACATACAAACAAGGACACCACACTACTTCCCTGACCATTCATCAGCCCCTCTCACGCTTTGACAAGAAGCCAAATTCTTCACGCCACGTTGCCTTGCCCAGTAACCACCTAACCAGCAGCCCATTTGACGCATCATGTACCTCTAAAACCAGCCCCAACTCACGCGTATAACCCCCTCTACAAACAACCCAGTCCACTGCCGCAAATAGCCTCTCATACTGCCTCTAATCACGTCCTGAAAGCAGCCATAAACCGTACCTCTTAACCCCACAAACTACCGTAAAATACACCTAAAACAGTGACCAAAAAAGTCCTTAAACAGTCCAAAAATCTGCACTTTAAACCTTAAAAACACCCAAAACAGTAGCCTAAATTATCAAAAGCAGTGACCAAAGAAACAGCAGCAAAACAGCAGCAAAACGGAGTCAAAACAGTAGTTTGAGCAACGAAACAGCGAAGAAAGACGTAGACCAGTGAACCAGAAAAGTTACGGAGTGATAGCCCTTCCGACGGACTTGTAACGCGCTTTCGAAAGTCAACATAAAAGGTTAGACCTGAAGGTATTTTTCACATCCATTTTCATTCATATTTTTATTGTTTACTGAGTTTCGTTTGCATGATTATTGTGGAGTGATGCATGTTGTGGCCCTTGAATAGATAGAAAATGCATGTATTGTGAAATGATGTATGCTGTGGCCCTTAAGTAAAATGAAAAATGTGTCGCCTCTCGTGGTATATATGATGGAAACCCGGACATAAATTTCATAGCCGATTCCGAATGGACGGTAGTATGATCTGTACTGGGGATACAACTCCACATACCACTTGAGCAAACGGCGCATATTTTGTTTTATGTTGTTTTGATTCGTTTATTATCCGCTATTTAAATTCTGCATGTTATTTGTTTGAGTAATGATGAGGTAAAGCACATGGGCTTAGTAAGTGCGATTAATGGTCCTCTATTTCGAGGGGTTAAAATCTTTTACCACGATGTTTTGCCGCGCCGGACGTCGTATATTCGGTTGAATGTGAGATGTGTTCAATCGGGTATACGAAGTCCGATATTGTTTTTTTTATTTCTTATATGCATTGTGTTATTAGCGCATGGGCTTAGTAAGTGCGATTAAAGGTCCTCTATTTCGAGGGGTTAAAATCCTTTACCACGATGCTTTGCCGCGCCGGATGATGTATATTCGGTTGAATGTGAGATGTGTTCAATCGGGTATACGAAGTCCGATATTGTTGTTTTTTATCTCTTATATGCATTGTGTTATTAGCGCATGGGCTTAGTAAGTGCAATTAAAGGTCCTCTATTTCGAGGGGTTAAAATCCTTTACTATGATGCTTTGCCGCACCGGATGACGTATATTCGGTTGAATGTGAGATGTGTTCAATCGGGTATACGAAGTCTGATATTGTTGTTTTTTTTATCTCTTATATGCATTGTGTTATTAGCGCATGGGCTTAGTAAGTGCGATTAAAGGTCCTCTATTTCGATGGGTTAAAATCCTTTACCACGATGCTTTGCCGCGCCGGATGATGTATATTCGTTTGAATGTGAGATGTGTTCAATCGGGTATACGAAGTCCGATATTGTTGTTCTTTATTTTTTATATGCATTGTGTTATTAGCGCATGGGCTTAGTAAGTTGGATTAAAGGTCTTCTATTTCGAGGGGTTAAAATCTTTTACCACGATGCTTTGCCGCGCCGGATGACGTATATTCGGTTGAATGTGAGATGTGTTCAATCGGATATACGAATTCCGATATTGTTGATTTTTTTATCTCTTGTATGCATTGTGTTATTGGCGCATGGGCTTAGTAAGTGCAATTAAAGGTCCTCTATTTCGAGGAGTTAAAATCCTTTACCACGATGCTTTGCCGCGCCGGATGATGTATATTCGGTTGAATGTGAGATGTGTTCAATCGGGTATACGAAGTCCGATATTGTTGTTCTTTATTTCTTATATGCATTGTGTTATTAGCGCATGGGCTTAGTAAGTTGGATTAAAGGTCCTCCATTTCAAGGGGTTAAAGAACCTTTACCACGATAATTCACCGCGCCTTTTATTTCGTTATTCGCTTTTCTTTGTATGTCATATTCTTGCATAATCATGTTTCATTGCGCATGGGCTTAGTAAGTCGGATTAAAGGTCCTCAATTTGGAGGGATAAAAAGCCTACGGTCTACCTTTACCACGATGCTTTGCTGCGCCTTTTAGCCCGTTATTACTTATTAGGTGTCATCCATTCATCCGTTCACGTATGTGTCATGTTGTTTACTATATTTTGGAGGTCACTACTGTAACCCCGTTCGAACGCGTTTCAGAACGCCGCACGAACGCATATTTTCTGTCTCAGTTCGTTCGAACGCGTTTACGAACGCTACTCGAACGCGAACCTTCTGTTTATCGTTCGAACGCGGCTACAAACGCCCACGGTAAACATGCCATTTTCCATCACATCTCATGCACGGTTGCTCATTCCGTCATTTACCTTTTGATTGTTCATGTTCTCGCAGCTAGTCATTTATTGCGTTCACAAGATTACATGTTCGTTTCCATGATGCATGTTTACATGGTAGTTATCTACTTATGCTTCCGCATTCATCCATTCAACATATTCATGAAGTTGTATGCTTGCCGTGTTTCAATTCATCTTTATGCATGCAAATTCGGACATAGATTATATGCAAATAGGTTGTATGCAAATATGAAAATGCGTTACATGTAAACTTAGATATGAGCCTCGTACTTATGCATGCAAACTTAGGAGTAAATTATCCTTGGAAATAAATGTTGCTTAGGCTTGGTTAAATTATTGCACAAATCGTTTCATTACAAGTGGCATAAGTAAGGGACCATTCTGAACCCAATGGTTTGAGGTCTTCCCTTGCGAGGGGTGAGTGCGGCCTTAAAATTTTTTTCCCGGTTCACACCGGGTGGCGACTCAATCATTCTCCGGTTCAGTCCCCCGTGGGCTACTCCGTACTCCCAACCGGGCCGCGAGCCCGGAACAGCTTGTGTCGCCCAGTTTCTGTGTTCCCACACTTAGTCGAGCCTGTCGAAAGGCTAGAAGATTGATGTAGCTTCGTCTTTTTGATTTTTTTGTAATATTGGCTCAAACCTTTTTGTAAAGACGATATTTTCTTTGTATATAAATTTTGTCATTTGGATAAAAATTCAAATCTTTTCTGAAATTGAATTATTAATAACTCTTCCAATTAAGGATCAAACTTAGCAGAATTACACAAAAAGAAACAACTAAAACAAAAATCAAATGATTGGGTCGCCCCTTAGAGGCATGACAACGATCTGTCGAGTGACTTATAAGCCTCCAAGCGTGATTATCTGTAGAACTTCTTGAGGTGAATGGCATTCCAATTGTTATGGATATGCCGATCGTCTTCTGTTTTTAGTTTGTAGGCTCTGTGACCTACAATTTTCGTGATAATGTATGGACCCTCCCATGTAAGGCCGAGTTTGCCATCCTTAACTTCCTTAGTATTTTGAAAGAATTTTCGTATGACCCAATCTCCCTTTTTGAAAGTTCTACTATTCACATTTTTTTGAAATGTTTGGACATCTTCTGTCGATAGGCTGCAAGTCGTATGGATGCGTTATCCCTATGTTCGTCAATGGTGTCGAGATCGTTGGTCAAGAGTTACATGTTCGTACTCTTTTCGACCCACTGGTATCGTGGTGAGGGCACACCATAGTCGGTTGGAATGACCGCCTCGACGCCAAAGGTCAGAGAGAATGGAGTTTCTCCAGTAGATGATCTTACACTTGTTCGATACGACCACAAGACTCATGGGAGTTCGTCCGCCCACGCCCCTTTTTCTTTCTCCAATCTATTCTTCAAAGTATTCATTATGGTTTTATTGGAAGATTCGGCTTGACCGTTGGCTTGCGGGTAGCGCGGGGTGGAGAAGCTTAGTTTAATTCCCCAATTTCTGCAAAAATCATGGAAGCGATGACTGATAAATTGGGACCCATTATCAGTAACAATCTCCATGGGTAGACCGAAACGACAGATGATGTTCTTCCAGATGAAGCTCTGTACTTCCTTATCCCTTATCCTCGTGAAGGCCTCTGCCTCGATCCATTTGGAGTAGTAGTCTGTCAAAGCCAGCATGTAGACTCATTGTCCCAAGGCGACAGGCAGTTTCCCAACAATGTCCATTCCCCACTTCATTAATGGCCAATGGGATAAATAAGGACTAAGCTTTTCCGGTGGGAGATGAGAGACTGGGGCGAACCTTTGGCATTTCTCGTATTTATGAGCATATTCAACTGCGTCGGCTCGCATCGTTGGCCAGTAGTACCCGGTTGTGTGGGCTCGACATGCAAGACTCCTCCCTCCCGAGTGATTTCCATATACTCATTCGTGTAACTTGGCTAACACGTACTGCGCCTTTTCAGGAGTGAGGCACTTGAGGTAGGGCACATAAAGGGATCTCCTCAGGAGTTGATTGTCATACAAAGTGAACCGCGCAGCTTGCTGCTTTATCTTTCGGGCGACCACCTTGTCTGTCGGTAGTATGCATTCTTCCAGGTATTTGATCAAAGACGACATCCACGAGTCGTGTTGCTTCTTGAGGAAATCAACCAATTCGGCGCGTAGCGCGGGAGCGAGATCAGCTCCAACTTGGGTTTTATGATCTGGGTAGAGCTGATGAATCTGGAACTTATCGAGCTCCTCCACTTTGGGAGTGTTTGTGTAGTCTCGACAATATCTCTCCTGTAATTGCTATGCCGACTGGGATTTTACCTTGAGGGTCGTTTGATAGTAACTTCTGGAAGTAAGTTGGTCTCCCTTGATTTCATGGACACCCGATTTGGTAGGAAACTTTAGTACCTGGTGATAAGTAGACGAGACAACCCTCATGTCGTGAATCCACGGTCGTCTAATTATCAGGTTGTAGGCTGAAGGGTAGTCCAGGACCAGGAATGTGGTTATTTTATTGACCCCGCCTGTGAATACTAGGAGAGAGATTTCCCCCATAGTGAATTTTGTTCCCCGCTGAAGCTTATCAAAGCCGTAGACCAACGATTTATTTTCTCCAATCCTCCACCCATACTATCAAGGGCGGTTAGGAAGATGATGTTGGCTGATGACCCCGTGTCGACTAGCACTCTCTTGATCATGAAGTTGGCCACTTGCAAGTATATCACCAATGCGTCATGGTGGGGATTCTTATGACTGGATACTCTGTCGTCCATGAATTCAATTGCTAAACCGGTGTAGTCTCCCGCCACCATCATTGAGTGATCTAAGGCGATAGTCGTTACCATCCTGGTATATCGCTTCGCCGCTGAATAGGAGATCCCACTGACTTCTGATCCTCCTGAGATGAAATTGATAGTTTTATTTATCAGAGGGGGTGATAATGGTCGATCTTTTCGCTCTCATCTGTCGTCTCTCCTTGCAATCACCAATTTCCCTTTCTCCGTGAGTAGGTCTTTCAGGTGTCCCTTGTTTAGTAGCTCCAGTCTCCAGAACTTCCAATCTCAGCGCTATACAATTGGCTATTGTGTGGCCGTAGTTTCGGTGGAATTCGCACCACTTACTAGTATCTTTCCTCCCGAAGCCTTCCTTGGAATGTGGATGCCACTTTACTTCACTCCCCATTTTCCTAAGAACTGAAACAAGTTCACCCGGTGATATGGTGAAGTTGTAGTCTGGGAGTCTGGGGGCACCATTTAAGAGTTCTCTCTCTTTTGTCGTATGAAGTTGGTCTGCGATTGGGAGCTCTGTCATAGGGACGGAAATCCCTACCACGATAAGTTTTTTGGTCGGTTGATTGTTGGCCTCTCCTACCAAATTCTTTCGGTCGTCTGGATGGATATATCGCATTCTCTTGTAGACTGTATGAGCTCTCCATCTTTTTATTCCTTTTATCTTCTTCCCATTTAATTTTCGTTCGGGCTCTGGCCATTGCCTGGTCCATAGTGTAGCATCGGTTTTTTGTCAATTTTTTGTAGAGGCGCTGTCAGCCATTAACCCATTTCTAAATGCTTCCACTATTGTCGGTTGGTAGAGATCTGGGATAGAAATTTTTTCCTTGTTGAAGCGTGACACGTAGCTTCGTACAGATTCTCTTTTTCGTTGTTGTATGGCGTTGAGGTCATCTGTGGTCTTCTCGAATTTGCAAGAACTAGTAAAATATTCCACGAACTTGTCCGCCAATTCTTTGTAGGACCCAATTGTTCGGTATGGTAAGTTGATAAACCGCATGAGGGCTGGACCGGCCAATGTCTCACTGAACCCTTTACACATACCCGCCTCCCTCTGATGTGAAGAAAGACATGTGGACATCATCTTATACTTGTAGTGGATTATATGGTCGTCTAGGTCGGTTGATCCATCGTATAATTTCATATTGGGCGGATTAAATTTCTGCGGGAGTTCGACTGAGTTGATCGCCTCGACGAAAGGGGTGTCCGAAATAGTACCAGTTTTGCTTCTTTTCAGTGGTAGCCTGGCACCGGGTAAGCTGGACAAGATTGCCTCCTTGAATTCCTCAATCTCATTGCGCATTGAGGTGGCTATATTTGGAGTTTGTTCGGCTTGTGGTATTTGCTGATTCCTCTCGTGACTTGTTCGATGATCTTGGGGTGGGGGAATGTCGCCCGCTTCATTGCCGGGTGTCTCCACCAAGTTGGGCTGGCTTTCAGGTCGATTGGGAGGATCCGTGAATCCTCTTCGTCTGGAAGTGGATGAAATATGCTCCAATTGTCTTTGGAGGTTGCTAGTTAAACTCTTCATGGCTGAATTCTCTTATTCCAAAACCCGTAATCGTTCATATAGGATGGCCAATTGGTTTGCTAGGAGATCCGAAGGCTCGCTGCTCGAAGCCATTGTTATGTTCACAAGTCCCGTAGGCTGAATAGAGGTTTGTTTACTATGAATCGCTAGGGCCCTACGGTGGGCGCCAAATTATATACGCTGGTTTACGGCCGAGGTCCACAATCGAGAATTTATTGGTTAGGGGCACCAGCGATCCTGCAAAACAAGAAGGTAAAGTGAGCGGGGAGCACTGGCCACCGGTGTGGTGGATGCCGAAGGCACTCCGACGCCCAAGTCAGTGGTGGAATTGAGCTGTAAAGGCCGTAGTAGGAGGAGCAAGATCAGATATTACCTTGATCCCTGTGAGCTGTCGTGAGGGCGGTAAGTAGGGGGTTCAGAGAGCTCTAGAGAGAATACTGTTAAGCTGTGAGTAGTAGAGCTTGTGTGTCATTTCTCGTAGACTTTCTTCTCTTTTATACACACTATCGGGAAATATGTGTATTTATTGCATTTGATTGCTCGTCCGTTGGATGCTGGTAACGACCGATTCATGAGGGGTAGTTATGCTTGTTCGTTGGATGCTGGAAAAGGTTGATTCATGAGGGGTAGTTATGAGTCTTGGATGTTTCGTGGGCTGGCACTAGGGTGCGGTTCGGGTATGGCATTTTACTGGGTATGGGCTTGTAAAATATCTTTGGGTCGACATAGGTTTGTAAAATTGGGCTTCCTTTGGGAGTATTGGGTTCTTTAGATCGGAGGATATTGGGCCTTCCTCTTGTGTGGGGGCTTGAGATGGCAACTGGGCCCGAGTCTTATCTTGGGTACTGTTCGGGGGATTTGGGGCGTATTTAGTATTGTGCTCGAAACGAAAAGTCAAAAATTACCCTTGGCCCAAATTTGGCCCATACATATGTGTAGATTAAATTCATGATATGATGTATATAAGTATAATTAAGTTCACGACAGGAGTAGAACAAGACATGTTATACACGTCTAGGGTAAATTTATAATATAATGCATATAGGTTAAGCATTTAGAGTAAGACAAGATTAGTTCACATCACGATATGCACGCAATAGGTCACAAGACTCCGAGAGATGGCAAGTTGTCTCCTGCCGGTCTCATCCTGAAATATTTAGGGGTATGACAATATTATATCTTCTTATTATAATAAATAATAAAAAATTAATTGTAGAAATTATCTGTCATATGACGCGATGAGAAAATTTAATATATTATATATATATATATATATATATATATATATATATATATATATATATATATATATATTATATATATATATATTCTTTGCCGGATTATCTGTGATATTATTAAAAAATTAATCGAATATTATAATATATTTTCTTATTATATTATGATTCTTATTTAATAGATCTATTAATTTAATTTTATAATTTAAGTTTTTCTAATTGTAATAGAATAGTATAATATGTTTCTTATTATAATACAGTTCTTATTAGATTATAATAGATTTTTTTATTTAATATAAAATTAATTGTAAAGATATTTTAATTTTATAATAAAAAATTAATTGTAAAAGTTTATTGTAGAGATTAAATGCCCAAATATTTTTTTTTATTTTAATGAGGATTGTAATATATTTTCTTATTATAATAGATTTATTTATTTTAATTTTATAATTAAATAATAATATATTAAAATATTAATTAATTAATTATGTTTCTTACTTTGTTTTTATTATATAGGTTTTTATATTTATATATGAGACAGTCGGAGGTTTTACCTATTCCTCTTAAGCCCGTAAGGGGTAGTTTGACGGCAGGATTTCCAACGATTCCAAAAAAAAAAAGTTTCTTATGTTAATAATTTATAATTTTAATTTTATAATTTAATAATAAAAAATTAATTGGAGAGATTAAGTTAATTGTAAATAATTTAATAGTATTTTTTTAAGTGGATAGTCTAATATATTTTCTTGTTATAATACAATTCTTATAAAATTATAATATGATTTGTATTTAATAGATTTATTAATTTAATTTTATAATTTTAATATTAAGCCGCCACGTGGCGCGATGATAAAGTTTAAAAATATTTAGCGTGTGTCTATATATATATATATATTATTTGTAATTTTATAGTAAGAAAAGACAAATTTACTTATAAATGTGAGAAACTACTCTTAAAAAATATAATGAAATTAATGTGCTCTATGTGTAAGGGTTATTTATTGACATTACACAAATTACTTGTTCTTTACTTCACACACACATGTGTGAATACGAGGTTTTAATCTTGGGTTTTGAGCTTCATTCATTTTTTCTCGTCTTTGAGAGCATTTTGACATTTTTATCATATTAAATAGCAAATGTAACAGTTTGATTGAGTAAGCTTAGCTAACTATGTAAGGGGTGGTATTGTAATTTGTAAGCTTAGCTAACTATGTAAGGGGTGGTATTGTAATTTTTTCTAACTTGAGGGGAATTAGGTGAAAATTACTCTTAAATCTATATATGAATCATATTCAAGACGTATGAGTTTACAATTTACCCTTCATTCTGATTCTCACTAATCGAGTCTACACTAATACAGTCAATCAATAGCATTATTTAATTATAATCATGTGGGGGGAGTCAAATAATTATGTCTGATGTAAAATTTGGTGACATACATACAAGTCAATAAAATTGTATCTCCATGTACTATAATCACAATTGATAATTACATTAAAGGTTCAATCACTTTTCCACTCAAAGTTAGGCTTAAATTCAAAACTATCCGAAAATATTCAATTTCGTTAACAGAGTCAAATGAAAAATGATGTAACAAGAGCAAAAGAGACTTTTGATAGGTCATTGAAGATTTTTGTTATTAAAATAAGTCACTTTTTACACCCGAAGTTACTCAAAATTCAAAATTATCCAAAATTTTGAGAAAAGTTCATCGGTCCACCTGAAACTTAAAAGATTATATTGCTATCCTCCAATATTTAATAATGGTAGATTTTTACTGATGTAATAAAGGTGTTTTAGCAATTTAATAAGTTGAATTAAAGAAAAAGAAAAAGAAACTTAAGGGTCTTTTTGTTTTACCGTAAAATGATTTATGTAAATATAAATTTTTTCCATGAAAAATCATTTTTCGGAAAGGAAAGTATTTTCCGGTATTTTTTGCAATGATTTAAATCCGAAAATATCTGGGTTTTTAAAATTTTTTTGGACCCCGGTAGCGAAATTCCAGACCCGCACAAGATACAGATCCAAGAGGGTCCGGAATTTCAGGAACTGATTCAAAATTTTTATTAATTTTGTAACATCCACAATCTGAAAGATGTTACCGGCATGGAATAAGTCGTACTATTCCCCCGAGCCTCTGACTTCTGACATCTGATATTCTTATCTCATATAAAAACTCATGCATGAGACCATTGCCCAACTCATGAATCATGAATGTATAACACTTTTAATACTACATACATTGTTTTAATACATACTACAACTCTGACAATGATTACTAAAATACAATGTATAAGAAATCTTTACTATACAAGATATATATTACATGTCACTTCCTGACTCTAACTGAACTGGACTTTATTTCTAACTTGACCTGCTGGACTCCATACCCTAGTGACTGCTATCAGTATCAATCCTCCCAAGCTCGTCCTCCAAGAAAACCTGCAAAATAGAGAAACTGAGAGTGGGGGGTTAGACCGTTTGTACAATCTAAGTGAGTGAACGATTTAAAATAAAAACTGAAATACTATCATGAAAATGTTTAATTCTAAAACCAAGGTTCTTTCAAAAAAAATTATATTATATGAAAACCCTTTTGCTTATCTGAAAACTCTGAACCATTTTCAGAAAATCTTGTCTGGAATATCTTTTATAAAACTTATCTTTTCTGAAATATGCTTTTGAAAGTCTGGTTCTGTAAACTTATATCTAAAAGATCTGTTCTGAAAACTGTTTTTGAAATATCTATTTTCTGAAAATTGTTTCTAATATCTGATCTCTGAAAATTATTTGCTAAAAAAAAACTGATATCTGAAAACTGATATGTCTCTGAAAAAACTTGACGTATGAGGACGTTACGTATCGCTGTCCCCCCATACGCCTAACTAGAGCCATGAGTGTAAATCCATGACATTGAGGCGTTACGTATCGCCGTCCCCAAAAGCATGCCACTACCTGTCCCCGAAACTAATGATATTGGGGCGTTACGTATCGCCGTCCCTCAAGCCACTGAACTAGAAATGGGGGTGTGAATCTATGCTACTCTCCAAGCTTTAAAACTATGATATAGGGGTATCTGTCATCCCTAGTCCTGAACTAGGATCTGAGGGCGTTACGTATTGCCGTCCCCCCAGTCCTCTACATGTGCACATGTCATCCGTCAATTCCATGTATGTATCTAGTTACATACTGATGTGGATTTTTCCCCCATGCCTCGGAAACCATAAAATCATAGTTTGAAAGTATTTCTTTCTCAAACATAACTTAAAACATAACCTTTAATGAAATAACTATAATAAAAATCAACTAACGCCCTAAAGCGTAAAAATAAGTCTGATATGTAAAATACATCATAAAAATCAACTTTAGATAAGAGTGTCCACTCACAGATTTTAGAATCTGACCAGCGTTACTCACTTGTTGAAGAAAGCCATGGTTCCTACGATGATCTATAATTGATAATCTTGATTAGAAGATGGACTAAGGAGTATATATTTTGGAATAAGCTACTTTTTCTCATTCAAGTAAGTGTTATCACCCTGAGGCGTATGTTACTACATCATGATGTAATATATACTTACGAGTTGATACAAGACCCTTAGGGTGGCCTCTAACATGCTAGGGTGAAGCCGAAATGGTTTAAAACTGATTTGGGATGATTTTGGGTTACGCATCGCGACGCTCAAAATTCCAGAAACGTGTTCCTGCAATTTTTCCAGTGCGCGTCGCGACGAGATCCAGTTTTGCAGGATTTTAAGCTTGCTTCCTCAAGTCTTCCTTACCCAAATGCATTACCAATGCACAATTCAACTTATTATTACACAAACCAACATCAAGAATCATCAATTCACAAAACATAATTTTCTTAACATATTCAATTCACCATCACAACATCCATCCTCAATAACCTAGAATTTTCTTAATTAGTAAATTCCTCAAAGTATTTATTTCTAAACCAAATTAACCACATAAATAATATCAATACAACACAACAACATAATTTAAAATCCAACTCATCAAAATCAACACTTTCAACACTAGGGTCAAGATTTCTTTACCTCACTCACTTGTTGTTTCCTTCATCTTCCAAGTCTCTCATGATTGCTAAGCCTTTTTTCTCTATTTCTTCTTTCCTCTTCTCTCTTTCTTCTTCTTCTTCTATTTCCTCCTTCTTATTATTATTTCTCACACTCACGTCCATCTCTCTTTCTTATTTTCCTTTTCTCACTCTCACGTTTTTAGCCTTTTTAGAGATGAGGGAATAATGTCCTATTTATAGAGGAATGAGGCTGATTTTTGTGATGGATTTGGGTGGTTAGGATTAAACCACCTCATCTTTTTCTAGACTAATCCAGAAATTACTGTAGCAGTCACTGAATTTATGATTTTTGACTTATTTCAGGTTCGAATTTGGAAAAATATCCAACGTGCAAGTTGTAGCTCTCAATCTTAGCTTTCCGAAGATATAAAATTCATAAATATTGGAGATCTTATGAAACAGTTATGGCCCAAATACCATAGGCTGCCCGGAGTGAAACATCATACCCTCTCGTATCGAGATCTCGAAGAATTTACCGATTGTCTCTCAAGTCATTTCATGAGTGTGTAAGTGTTCAAATATAATTTATAATATATAATATTCTTCCCAAAATGAAACAGTAACCGGTCGTTACAAATTCTCCCCTCTTAAATATGATTCGTCCTCGAATCCTTTCCGTGGTCTAACTCGTAGAGTTGTCTCAATTCATGAATATCTTGTTATTCTGCTATACTTAGCTTCCTTACCTTTCTTTCTACTACTGCTATATTTATCTTTCTTCTGGGTTTAAAACTTTTAGAAAACTCGTGTCATATTTTAACTATTCTTACGTATTAGAGAGATCTAATTTCTAACCTTCTATCTATATTCGGCTTTCTTTATCTCAACTATTCATATAAATATCGGTTCTAAAATCATACTATGTTCGTGGCCTGCCATCCTACTCATCTTAGTTCTCTTCTGATTTGGAACTTCCTTACTTCCTTGTCGTGACAACAACAACTTCTAAATATCCTTAAAAACTTATGTTACTATTCATATTAAAAGTATTCCATAGTAATTTATGTTATAACCAATAACCTTTACTTTTCCTTGACCTGTGTTTACTTTGGGTTCTTCAGCTATTCTACTTAAATAACTTTACAAGATATACCTTATCTTAATATTTATTATCTGATCTCAACCAACTATTTGACCCCCTCAGTTTTCCGCCTTACTAAACCTTCTTTACTTATAAGCTTCCTCTTTCAAGTTTTCACATTTATGACTGTCTCTGGGTTTTGGTCTTCATAATTTATAACTAACCTCTCCAAGTAATCTTATTGTCCCCTAATGTTTCTCATATTTAAGATTTTATATCAGGGTAGTTCCTTCTCTGGTGATTCTTCTTTATTGGCTAAGGTGTTCTGGGGCAAGATATCTATTACTAAGCCTGATTATATACACCTTTATACCAAAGCTATGTTCTTTATTACTATATTAACACTGGTTATATTGTTCTGGTTTACTTTTCTGCACCTTTAATTACTTTGCTAGCACGATACGGCCATTGTCTGTCACATGACTTGTTTTTTATGCTTGGTTGCATTACTTGTAAATCTTATCTTTACCCGAGGTCTGTTTATACACATTATACCTTGAGGATTTATTCACTGTGGATAAGGCTATCTAAAACCCATGATGGTTGAGTTAACTAAAACTTGACTAGCTACTTTTTAGAGATCACAAGAGTTAAAACATAATAAAAGTTAGGTTCTAATCCAACAATGAGAGATCTCGATGAGATGTACTTCTGTCTTCGATTACTAAGTATTCTTCTCATATTGTCGTCTCACCTTGACAGTTTTACTTTCAAATCTTATGGTTAATGCTCTTTTCATCTTTTATCCTACCATATTCTATGTCTGAAACTTCTGTAATATAATGGTTTGGTATCCTTTACGGGTTCATCTATTTTATGGGGCAACTTTGAGGTGAATATCATGTTCCATCTCTGCTGTCGCGATCTATCAAAGGTTGGGAGGGTGGGGATCGATTCTCACGCCTACCTAATGATGGTGATCTCATCAGCTACCCATATTGTGGTTGTGTGTTCTGTTCATCTATAAATATGGAACTCCCATGTTTACTAGTTTCAGCTCCCCCACTAAGATACTTCCATTAGGTACTATCTGAGTTGTCTCATTTTTAAACTTCACTCTTGATTCACTTCCCGACTATCAATTATAGTACCTCTTATCATGAACCTTCTCTAAAATCATGCTATCTAAATACTTTATCAGGTGGCTTTTATATCCATTTTTACTAGTTTCTGTTGCTTAACCCTCTTAAGTCTTCATTCTTTCTCAAAATCCTGCTATACTCTATATGTTATTCCTCCTTATGAAGTCTACTCCGCTACTTATATTTTCTTCTCATCTTAGTCATTTGAACTCCTTATATCCTTACCCCACTGGGAACTTCATCAACTTTGATCGCTAGAATACCTCTATTAAATCCTTTGGTTCATGTGTCGTTCTCTTCTAGTTATTCTTTCTCAATACAATGAGACTCCTATGAGTTTACTCCCTTAAGGATTCCCAATTCAACAATGGCCTCCAGGTTTGGGTTCGACTTATTGTGACTCCGAGTTATTCTATCTCATGTTTCTTATCTATATTCCTTTGAACTCAATGGTTCGACTGTCTAACTATCTCATGGTCTATCTATTCTATTTGATGCTCTTCTTCATTTGTTCAAGTCTTTGCTAAACTCTAAGTTGAGGGGTAAATACTTGTTTTCCTTGAAGATCTGGGAAATACGTATTTATGTCAATTATCCAACTCCAACAATGGACTGATTGGGTGCATTTATACCTCTCGGGTAGGAACTATTGGACATAAGAGTTATCGCTTATATTTTCGGAATCTGCGTCGACTACTTCAAATCTTAAGGTTTCTGTAACTCTGATCAACTATAATGAGGTTTTCGTTTACATTACTATCTCGAGCCACATTATTCATTGTTACTACATAAACTTTACTGCCTTATTGCTTCCCGTAACTTTCTTTATTATTTATTTCCATATCTTATTCTTCAGTTTCATATTGTGCTTCCAAGGCTATTGGTGACTTATTCTCATTGACTACTTCATAGGTTTCTGCTCTTTGCTCTTGCTATCGGCTACAGCTACACCGTATAATCTTACTATTCATGCTAGTATTCTTTTTTAACTTCCAATTGTCTCCCATCTCATGAATCTGTCATTTTTAAACTTTCAAGAATCTCTATTAGCATTATACCAGTCTATGGATTTCCTCAAGTATTTCTAACTTTTCCACTTGGCTTAAGTCGGGTTCTTTCTTTTCTCTCTCCTAAATCCTTCTTAGTTCTTCCCTTGGTGGCATATCATTTTGTGTTTTCTGTTTTTGATTTAGGTTAAATCTTCATCGAATTTCCTTACAGTTATCTTTATCTCGGCTAATATAGGGTGGAGTATGAATCTACATCTCAATAGGTGTCAGCGTCCTTGTTTCTAATACATTATGCCATGGTAGAGTCTATTACTCATGTAAGGTGGGTATGGGGTAGACTCCGTTAGGGCTGCTTCTTTATCTAGTATAGCTGAGGGATGAGAATCTTGGTAGGTCAGATCTTATCGTATATCGATTTCTTTGGTTAAGGTAACTAATCACTTATCTTATGTTTTTCATTTTACTAGCTCACGAATCTGGGTTTGGATATCTAAAATTTCTACATCTTTTGGATAGCTTGATTTTACTAGAAACTCCATTGACTAGTCCTGAACTTTTACTTCTCTTCATTTTCTGACTATTTTCGCTATTCAGGGAAAAACTTCACTATCAATAAGAGGTACTTATGGTTATTGGGTCTACTTGAATGATTTTTCTAATGAGGAAAGAACCTTAGTAGAAAGGAATGAATCTTACTCAGGTTTACTCATCATTTTGCTCTTGTTCAAACTTGCTATATGCTCTTTACTGCTACAAGTTCTGGTATTTTCTTTATCATTTCCTTCTATACCTTTCCCACTTAATGTCTCTGGTTACTTGAACATCTATATATCTTTCCTTACTTTTATTTCTAGTTTTCTCTTTCTCTTCCTACTTTCCTGAGTGGGTATCCCTAAAACTTTTCTATTTCTTTCCCTCTCTTTACTTTTCTGTCTCTGGCTGCTTAAACATCTATGCATTTTTTCCTTACTTCTTATAACTTTCTTTTCCCACTCCCTTGGGTAACTATTCTTAGAAATTTACTATATGTTCTCCCAACTCATCTTGGAATCCGGTTTAACAAGCCATGATTACTACTAAAGAGTCCTTAACTATAATAGGAATTTGATTACTTTATACTAGGAAGAATTCAGGCAACTAAGGAGTTCTTACTAACCTGTCTATGGAACTTGAAGACGTACTCGAAGATCGGATACTGGAGAGGTAGTGCCCTGTATACGGGTATCATGGACATACTACGTATACAAGACCCCAGTACTCTGCCCACTGCAGTCATTGACTCCATAGACCATGCTCTGATACCATCTTTGTAACATCCCCGATCTGGAAGATGTTACCGGCAAGGAATATTTCGTACTATTCCCATGAGCCTCTGACTTCTGACATCTGATATTCTTATCTCATATAAAAACTCATGCATGACCATTTCCCAACTCATAAATCATGAATGTATAACACTTTTAATACTACATACTCTGTTTTAATACATATTACAACTCTGACAATGATTACTAAAATGTAATGTATAAGAAACCTTTACTATACAAGATATATGTTACATGTCACTTCCTGACTCTAACTGAAGTGGACTTTGTTTCTAACTTGACCTGGTGGACGTTATACCATAGTGACTGCTATCAGTATCAATCCTCCCGAGATCGTCCTCCAAGAATACCTGTAAAACAGAGAAACTGAGAGTGGGGGGATAGACCGTTTGTACGATCTAAATGAGTGGATGATTTAAAATAAAAACTGAAATACTATAATGAAAATGTTTAATTCTAAAACCAAGGTTCTTTCTAAAAAATTATATTATATGAAAACCCTTTTGCTTATCTGAAAACTCTGAACCATTTTCAGAAAATCTTGTCTGTAATCTTTTTTATAAAACTTATCTTTTCTGAAATATGCTTTTGAAAGTCTGGTACTGTAAACTTATATCTGAAAGATCTGTTCTGAAAACTGTTTCTGAAATGTCTGTTTTCTGAAAACTGTTTCTAATATCTGATCCCTAAAAACTATTTTCTAAAAAAAACTGATATCTAAAAACTGAAATGTCTCTGAAAAAACTTGACGTATGGGGGCGTTATGTATCGCCGTCCCCCATATGCCTGACTAGAGCCAGGAGTGTAAATCCACGATATTGGGGCGTTACGTATCACCGTCCTCCAAAGCATGCCACTACCTGTCCCTGAAACTAGTGATCTTGGGGCGTTACGTATCACCGTCCCCCAAGCCACTGAACTAGAACTGGGGGTGCGAATCTATGATATCCTCCAAGCACTGAAACTAGGATCTAAGGGAATCTGTCATCCCTAGTCCTGAACTAGGATCTGGGGGCATTACATATCGTTGTCCCCCCAGTCATCTACATGTGCACATGTCATCCGTAAATTCCATGTCTGTATCTAGTTACATACTGAGGTGTCTTCTTCTTCTTCTTATTCTTCTCCTTCTTCTTCTCATTCTTCTTCTCATTCTTCTTCCTCATTCTTCTTCTTCCTCCTCCTTCTTCTCCTTCTCCTTCTCCTCATTCTTTTCATTCTTCATTCTTCTTCTTCTTCTTCTTCTTCTTCTTCTTCTTATTCTTCTTCTTTTTCTTTCTTCTTATTCTTCCTCCTTATTCTTCCTTCTTCTTATTCTTCCTCATTCTTCTTCTCATTCTCCTTATTCTTTTCATTCTTCATGATCTGGGGGCATTACGTATCGCCGTCCCCCCAGTCATCTACGTGTGCACATGTCATCCGTAAATTCCATGTCTGTATCTAGTTACATACTGAGGTGTGTTCTTCTTCTTCTTCTTCTTCTTCTTCTTCTTCTTCTTCTTCTTCTTCTTCCTTCTTCTTCTTATTCTTCCTCATTCTTCTTCTCCTTATTCTTCTTCCTCATTCTTCTTATTCCTCCTTCTCCTTCTCATTCTCCTTCTCATTCTCATTCTCCTTCTCATTCTTCTTCTTCTTCTTCTTCTTCTTCTTCTTCTTATTCTTCTTCTTCTTCTTCCTTCTTCTTCTTCTTCTTCTTCTTCTTCTTCTTCTTCTTCTTCTTCTTCTTCTTCGCTACATCAATTACCACCGCCATCCACAATAATAATATACTTGTGCTATTAATTAATGGGTCATGGCGTCATGCTAACGAGTGTCATGAGAGTATTTTTTAAGAATTATTTTAGGAAAGGTTTGACATCACATTTATGAAAAATGAATAAAATTATCAAAATATTAATTAATTTTTTTTCCTTATCAAAACTTTCCTAAAATAGATTATTTAGCATTTTCCTTAATTAATTATCAATTGCCAACAAAATCTTCAATAATAATATACTTTGTGGTCACTAATTAATTATGATTAACATATAAACCTGTTCATGATCATCACGATCTGGGTGAAAATCAAAGGTCAAATTAGGCAGCAGAGTCTAGTGATGATGGAACATATTAGTCCATCAGCTATCATATGACATTATGACCTAATTTTGGTTCCCTTTTCTTTATTTGATGCAACATGCAAAATTGTCAGAAATTTCAGCTCTCTCTCTCTCTCTCTCTCTCTCTAAATAAACAAAATAAAAATCAAATCACTCTAGCTTTTAGCCATTCCTGTTAGCAAAATTAATCAATGGATCAATCATGTCATTATAATATACAAATATTGAAAACTGTCAAAGCTAGCTAGCTCATTGTGCACTAAAAGTGAGGAACGGTTCCCGGTTTATCGAAATCGTTTGTAATCGAATTGAAAATTGAAAATTCGATCTCAAAATTGAAATTGATTGTATTAGTATATATGTTCCGATCTTTAATAGTTAGGAATTGAATTCTTTTAAGTAGGTTTCAGTTCTTCAATATTTAGAATCGGAATCGCATCAAAGAATTAAATTTTTAGAATCGAAAATATGTTACCAAATATATATTAAATTAATTCAAAATTTGTGATTTATTTGGAGTAATATGTTTTAAGTTTAAAATAATATCATGATTCATTAGGTATTTTTATAACTAATATAACTTGATGCAACATGTTAACTCAATTTGAACAATAAATTATAATTAACTTTCATTTTGAGTGAAATTGAAGATAATCATTCAAATCTTTAAAGGTTTTCCTTTTAAGTAAAACACGTATCAAATAATTGTGCCCAATTTCTTCATATTAACTTTTAATTTATAAAATCTCACAAGTTAACATAAATTTTTGTGCGAAAAGCTAATATATTTTATTTCTATTGTCAAAATAGGATAATTCGGAACTGAATTAGAACCAAATCAGAATTAATAAATAGAGTATCCCATTTAATAAGGTTGGAACCGAAATCAAAATCGAAATCGATTATGGTCACTCATAGTGTACACAACCCTATTATGTATATACATATCTAAAGATAAATTAAAAGGATTAAATTAAAAGATAAAAATATTAATGCAGTATTATTTATCTGTTAGTGTATTAAAATTTATATTTTTTATAATCATTTAACTTGATTTATAAATTAATATAATTAGTAATCCCTATGCCCACATAACTTAGTAAAAAGACCCTTTTTTTCAGGTTACTTTATATATATGATCATGGGGATTAAACAAAAGTTTAAATTATTTCAGCAGTTTTTTTTTTTTTAAATTAAAAAAAGGGAAATAAAGAAAGAAGAGATTTGTTTTTTTTTTAATTATTTATTTTCTCGGGGGCGAGGAAGAGAACAAAAGAAAAGACAGAAGGTGTAACGTCATGAGTTAAGCAGTAGGGATTCTTTTTTCTCTTTGCTTTCAATATTATACACACACATACATCTCTTCTCATATCCATATCTTTCTCTCTCTCTGTGAGTTTTATTCATTTTCTTGGTTTTTTTTTTTTTTGGTTCAAATTTGTATGCTTATTAATTAGAAAGCTAATTAAACATGAAGAATAAAACTGCTTTGATGCTCTGCTTCTGCTTATTCTAGCTTAGCTATATTTATATTTTAGCTTTTTTTTTTCTTATTAATTAAAAACAAATATTACTATTTATTGTCTCTTGGGTTGAAGCCAAACAAACAAACAAGAAACCCATCAACAGAATTATTGAAAAATCAAAATCAGTTTCAGCTTCTTTTGTTATTGTTATTGTTGTTGTGTTACTACTCTTTCTAGTATTTGTTTTTCATCTTGTTATTTTCATCAGCTTTTACTATAAGTTTGAAACTTTTTGTCTTTTAGATCCTTTTAGTATCCAACAACAAGATCTATTTCTCAAGATTCATCCTTGTGAACTCTACTCAACAAAAGATGATGAAAGGCTTGATATTTCATCAACAGCAGCAGCAGCAGCAACTTTTAGATGAAAACATGTCAAATTTGACCTCTCAATCTGGCACTGAATTAGCAAGTGTTTCTTCAGGCAATATCAGGGCTGAAGCAAACTATCAAGCTCAAGCTCAAGCTCAACCTCCAGCTAAAAAAAAGAGAAACCTCCCAGGCAACCCAGGTTCATTATTTCTTTCAATTTTTACATCTTGGGTTGTTAGTTTCTTTTATTCAAAAAATGTTTTTGTTGTTGTTGTTGACTAATTTGTTTTGGTTTTTGAGTCAGACCCAGATGCAGAAGTGATAGCTTTGTCACCTAAGTCACTGATGGCTACAAACAGATTTGTGTGTGAGATCTGCAACAAAGGGTTTCAAAGAGAACAGAATCTTCAGCTTCACAGAAGAGGTCACAATTTGCCATGGAAGCTCAAGCAAAGAACAAACAAAGAAGTGATTAGGAAGAAGGTGTATTTGTGTCCAGAGCCAAACTGTGTGCATCATGACCCATCAAGGGCTCTTGGAGACTTAACTGGAATCAAGAAGCACTTCTGCAGAAAGCATGGTGAGAAGAAGTGGAAATGTGACAAGTGCTCTAAGAGGTATGCGGTTCAATCAGATTGGAAAGCTCATTCCAAAATTTGTGGCACTAGAGAGTACAGATGTGACTGTGGAACCCTTTTCTCAAGGTAACACAACTAATTAATTAATTCCAAAATCTTTTTTACATTACATACGTATATTCCTATGAACATTTTTCAGTCCCATTTAAGCATAAGAGTCTAAAATCTTCATTTACTGAGAGACAGAAATTACAGACATCTTTAGTTTTTCTACAAATCCCATATATCATCTTTCATTATTCCACATGTTGTTTCTTCACATTTCATGAATTTATTACAATATACTTATTTTCGTATATCTTTCAGCTACATGTACTCCTATCTAGATACCCTAGAGGCTAGAGAGAGAAAATGCTTACAATAGATAAATTCAATTGAAGTACCTCATGTGGACAATCTGTCTTTACCTAACTCAGTGAAAAAAAAAGTATCTCATGTGGACAATCTGTCTTATTATCTTTCCTTATCATTTTTTTTATCTAGTGACATGTTCTATAGATAATTAAAATTGAATTGCATGTTATATATCATTAGATGATAATGTCAAAGAGAGAAAATGGGAGGATCCTAATTGGGAAAAAAAATTGGATGCAAATTAAAAGAGAGTGAGAGAGAGGCAAAAGATCATATGAAGAGTGAAGAAAGTGAAATATTTCTGGCATTGTCATATATATAAGCACTTTATGATGGTTTTGCTTTTGTTTGATTGTGTTAATTTGTGATTGTTTTCTTTTGTTGGGTTTTTGAATATATATATATATATATATATTGTTTTGTTTGCAGGAGGGATAGTTTCATTACACACAGAGCTTTTTGTGATGCTTTAGCTGAAGAAAGTGGAAGGACAAACCCACTTCTCATAAGCTCATCAACTCATATTCACCATCTACAACCTGGTGCTGGTGCTGGTGCTTCTTCAAATGTAAACTTACAAATGATCCCTCAATTCAATCCCCAAGAAACATTTCATCCATTTTCACTCAAAAAAGAGCAACAAAGTTTTAGCCTACCAGGACAAGAAATGTCACCATTATGGCTTGCTAGCCAACAACAGCCAATTGTAGGAGCAGCTGCTCCTGGCCCACCACCACCACTATCACACACCGTTGATCATCTCTCATCATCATCATCATCATCAGTCTACCTAACCCATCAAGATTTAAGTCTGAATAATGATCACCCAAATCCTAACCCTAGTTGTCTTGGACCCACGCTGAATATACCTTCTCCTAATTACCAACAAGCAGCAATGGCTTCCCCACACATGTCAGCAACTGCATTGCTGCAAAAAGCAACAAAAATGGGAGGAACAATGAGCATCGCCAAGACTAGTACTGCTACTGCTACTGCTACTGCTGGTAATTCTTCATCTTCACATGCTTCTGCCTTGATCCATGGCTTGGCTCCTTTTGGGCATAAAGCTGCTGACAGTTCAGGAGGAGGCTCAGGTGTTCTTATTCAAGAAATGATGATGAATAATTATGGAGCTGCTGCTGCTGCTTCATTTGATGATGAAGCTTTAACATTTTGTGGGATGTTGAATTCAAAGAAAGATCATCACCATCATCATGATCAAAGCAGCAGCAATGGTGGTGGTGAAGGATTGACAAGAGATTTCTTAGGGCTTAGAGCTCTATCTCAAACTGATATCCTCAATATCATCAATGCGTCTTCTCGTGAGCAGCAGCAACAACAACAGAATCATTCTCAATACCCATGGTAAGGTTAGCAGTTGAGATGATATGATATGATATATGATCATGTTATTATTTGGTTCTTATAAATTTCTTTTTTCTTGTCTACTTTCGTTTCAATCTTCCAAAATGGAAGGATCTTTCAAGATAAATCATGATATTTCAATACATGTAACTATATTCCACTAAGAATTTTTCCTTGAATAGGGGAGTGCTGAGCTGAATTGTGTTCATTTTTTTATATATATTTTTTTTTATCATGCATGTATTAATAGCTAGCGGTTAAAATTTAATTAATTCAATTTTACCGCATTTGCTATTATATTTAAAATTGAGAAACCTTGGAAATTAACGAAGTAAGGAACCCTAGGTTATTCTCTTACAACACAATAAGTTGAATACCACATGATGCCGGTAAATAATAATGCACATAAAAATACATTTTAATACTAGAAAGAAATTTTATTTTTTTTGTTATGTAGTGAAATGTTATTTGTCTTGTAGTGACTTTTTTTTTTTAAGTGTTTGTGAATTTTTATGTGAAGGACTTTTATTGGAAGCACTTAAAGAAAGAGTTATGAAGAGTGACTTCTCTTATTCTTTTTCATTTCTTAATTTCTTTTAGTTAATTAATTTCTTAAATTCTTGAAGCATCTATGTCTGAATCGATCCCTATTTTGTCAATATACATGTGGACAACTTTCTATGCATCACATGTGATCCAATATTAATTGCAATAATCAATTATCCTAGTATGTGGACACCACTTATTTATTTAGTTTAGTAATATAATGGTTAATGCCACTAAGCAGCAAATTAATTACATATGAATAAATAAGCAACACTCCCTTTATTATTGATTACAACACTGAAGGTTCCATTGCAAATTTAATTGAATTCGATTTACAATTATTGGTAAGGAAAATAAAAAAGTTAAAGTAGGAAGTGATTGAAATTCTACAAAGAAGCAATATATATATATATATATATATATATATATATATATATTTTGTGTATGAGTGTGATGAGAATGTACTCAAGTGACATGATTTGGTGGTGTAGGGTTCATGATCTCACATTGAGATATTGGGTTCGGATCCAGATAGTGCGTTTTTTGTAAGAGTTTAAGACAGCCGTGGACTTTACTTGTTCTGCTTAAACCAGAAAATGATGATTTGGTGACAAGATTTTTAACAATTCTAAAAAAAAAAGTGATGTACATTCTTTAATAAAGTGAATAATAAGGATATACGTGTGTTGGACGCACAAAAGCATTGGATTCTTCAATATGGAAAGATTTGTAAAATATTTTCGCATATAGAATTGTGCAAGTTAGCTTGCTAGCTTGGTGGTGATATGAGATATGCCAAATAATATCATTTAATATTCTTTTATAATTATAAATAAGAAGATACCTATATAGGTTGGATTCAATCCCTAGAGAGGATCACTAAATTAATCTCATTGGCATATCATTATAAGTAAAATTTTACAATATTTTTTTGATTCTTTCATTTTTAATTTTCTGTTAAGTTTTTGATAATTAATCATATTAATGCGTATTTAATAAATTATATATATTAAAAGACAAAAATTCACATTGAAAATTATTTTTTAATTTTTTTTTTAGTATATTAGAGTTTATATTTTTTGTTTTTTGAAATGAATGTTCTGATAAATAATACCCTTTTCATAGGTTCAAAGCATGTTATTTAATATTTATTTTGAGTAGTAAGGTGTATGATTAGCCTATCATAAGATAAAGATATTTGAGAAAGAAGTAAGGATATGCTTATCTTATATGGATCCCTAATATTGCTGGTAGCTTTGTTTGCTATATGTTAGGTCAATTTTAATACATGTAAAAATGAAATGGATCCTAACTTTGAAAGTGGAGCTTCTGGCACTTGTCGTTTCATTGGTTTTATAAAAGTTTTAGCAAAAAATTAAACCAGCAAAAAGATTCCTCTGAAATCCCACTTCCCTTTACAGAGAAAGAGTTGAAGAAAAGAATAATATGGCTTTGTAACCCCTATGCAAAATATGCAATAATTCATGTTCATGCATGGCTTTTGAACGATTAATTGTATGCTTTGTTACTCATAAAACAACTCTTCCATTGTCACATGTTTCAACCATAATGTTACTGAAGAAAAATGATATTTACAAAAAAGAATGATAAATGGGTGATAAAATAACCACCAAAATTATGTAGTTTTGATTGTTAAGAAAAAAATTTAAAATTAAATAACAAAAACTATGTAGTTTTGATAGTTATTATGTCATCATTTTATTATTATTTTTTGTACAAATATCATTGCTCATTATTGAATTGCCATTCATACAATTGGTAAAATACTTCTCATTCAAGTCTCATAGTAAACACATTCTTTTATTATAAATATTTACGAGTGTGTAGATATTAGAGGTATCAATATGCATAGGTCATTATATGATTACACAACACACATATGACATGAATTTTTCGTACTCAGATTGATATAAATAGACATGACGTGTCAACCCATTTATAAATCATATTATCGTATTTGTGTTACACTATCTCAATACGTTTACCGAATTATAAAACGAATAATATTCGTGTAATCGTATCAACACGACACAAATATCCAATATTTTATAAGACAAGTATCGATTTACGACCTATTTATTAGTCACGTAATCATGTTAATTGGGTAATTATGTCATTAATCGTGTCTTTATGTCAAACGTTAAAATAGTATTTTTATTAATCGTGTAATAAACGTGTTGTGTGCTGTGTTGATCTATTATCAAACAATTGTATTCATGTTTAAATATTTTGACACGATTATTAAACGAGTCTTATCAATATTTACTTAAATTTGATACAACGTGATAACACGAATTGCCACCTAAATATATCGCATGTTTATTAAGCATAAATTTTTGAACTATATATACTTCACTGACTTCTTACTATGCTATTATTATTCTGAAAATACATTAATGTGATTAGCTTTCGCTTGATAAATCATTATTAATTATGTTTTGTATGAGATGAGAACAAGATTCAAAGGCTAAAAGAACTATGCATGTATGATATTATGAGAATAAGATTTATAGGTTAATAAAACCAAACCTAAAAGCTAATAATATATATACACCATCACGAGGAATCTAAACTAAGACATAATTGAGTAAGAGTGTTTTAATCAAGTGAGTTAGTACTAATGAGATAATTAGGTCGGTGGGCTAATTAAGGAAATCGGAGAGAGAGCAAGAGAGCAGAATCCCGAAAAACCCACATAGATTTCCTGATTTTGGATGCTTTTGTTGGGTGCTTTTTGTCTGGTTATGATAATCACTCGTCAAGTTTTTATTTTATTTTTTTATTTTTTTATTTTTAACTTTAATAAAGAACAACAAAAACCAATATGTGGTGGTGTATCTATCTAAAAAAGCTGATATATACACATCAAGGGCTACACAAGGAGGCTACGTTACGTTATGGTATGTATGGCATTGGCTTTCAATTGAGTGCCTGGAGCTCACGTATTTTGATGGTGAGCATGTAGTTGACTTGTCATTGTGATATGTAAAAGATGCTCTTCCTTTGTCCCCTTTAACCTTTTTCTTTGACTTACTTGCTCCCTTCTCCCTTTTGTTCTTGCTTTTACTTTGTGTAAATTTCAGGTTCCATAATGGTTATTTTTTTTTCCTCTCACCACTAAATGCTTCTTAGACAATCAAACGAATCCATATATGCTGCTGCTTGTAGCGATGTTAAGATCTGGTTTTCTAATCCACTTACCGATTTATTGTATTGTATATAGACTGGTGTAAAAGTATTTTATGTTGATTCTTTTGTTTCATTTTTAGTTAGGAATTTATATTCACCAATACTGTGTCGAGGTGGCTGACCAGGTCAGTCCCGTAATTCCTCTTATATATACCTCAATGGATTTTAGATGTGAATTCGTTATCCTGCTGGTTATGGGGAACATGCCGCACACATATCATTTTATGTTGTTAGGTTTTGTCTTAACTAGACTTGAGTTTTTGATATTTCTAAGTTGTTATTTGAGATGAATCTCGGCTTATAAATTACATGGTTCGTGATAATATATTATTTAGTTTTTTGAACTTATTTATGCGATGCATTAAAAAAAACCCTTAACCCTTACATTGTGTTTGGTTGGGAGGGGAGGGATTATTTTAAATTTTGTTTGTTTGGTTCAATTTTTTTGAGGGGAGGGGAGGGGAGCAAAATCCATCCTAAGCCAATTTTAGCTCCCCTCCAAAAGTGGGGGGTTTTGGACGGGAGAGAAAGTGAGCAATTAAAATTTTAAATACATTGACTAAATTATCCCTACTTATACATTAAAATTCAAAATTGTCCTAATTACAAATCTCTCTTATATTTGCTTCACCATTCAATTCTTCTTATTCTCTTCTCTTATATTTGTTTTAATTTTATTTTTAATAACACGTATTATGTAGAGTTTTTAATTTTAATTTTATTATTTGTTTAATTCCAAGATAATATAAGCCTATATTGTTTTAATTTTATTTATAAAAGGCTACAAGGATAAAATAGTAAATTAGTTTTAAATTCTCTCCCATCTCTTCTTGAACCAAACATATATCTAATTAAAACTCTCCTCTCCCCTCCCCTCCCCTCCCCTCCCCTCCTCTCCTTTGAACCAAACATATATTTAATTAAAATTTCTTCCCTCCCCTCCCCTCCCCTCCCATTCCCTCCCCTCTTCTCTTTTAAAATCCCTCCCCTCCCCTCCCCTTGAACCAAACAGACCCTTAGTTTACATATTTTGTTTCTTTTTCTCCTGTATTTATGTCTCAAAGTTGCTCATCATTCAACCTTTTTGGTTCTTAATCTGAGTGTCTTTTTTGCACACGCTTTTGGGGTTTCTTCAGTAGTAAACAAAGTGCAAGCCCTGTATTGGCCCAAATACAAGCCCAGCCTAAATCGTGTTTACCATTTCCCATTTCTTTGCTTGGAGAAGAAATTTACTTCATTTCTTTCCTACAACGATTGCCTTAAAAATCACCTCACCTAATCAAAATATTGTTGGGAAATTATGTGTGTTATTAAACGAAATCAAACATGCATCAACAATCGATAAAATCAGAACACAAACATGCAAATATTCTACATAAACCCTAAAACTTAGAGAATAAATAAAAACCTGAAAAATGAAGAAAACTTATGAAAAGTTGTAGTCCAAGTTGAGTTGCCTCTATTCTTAAGAACTTATTAGCCCCGTCTCGGTGCTCTACGGATTTTGTGGCTAACGTCCTCCCATAATAACTTGGATTCCTCTTGTTCAAGGGGCACTCCTTAACAAGATCTCAAACTGAGACAATGGTGGAATCTCTCTCTCTGACTCTAAAATACAAAGATGTGACACAAGACTTATGAATTTTCTTCTGGATGTTTAGAATGAACTTGAAGGCCTCTTAAATAGACATGGAGGGTGCCTTAAGGGCACCATTTGGTTTGGGGTGTACCCTCCTAAGGGTTTTACCCCTTCCATGCACCATTTGGAGCCTAAGAGTGTGTTCTTCTAATTTAGAGGACATGTCCTAATATGTTGGTACCCTTCCCATAGGGCACGACCCAATGGACATGACATTCCTTCATCCAAACTCAATATTTAGAGAATTTACAACAATCCCCCACAATTTTCTAAATATTCATGCAGCCACTTGAGAGAGTTTCCGTGAACTAAAGCTGCATCGAAATAGGTAGCTTTCGCCTTGAACCTTTCCTAGTGAATGACAATCGGATTTACTTGGCATACCAGTGACCCATAGTCTTGAACTGTTCTACCGTTGGTGTAAACCAAGACAATTGCCAACACACAGCTTTACTTCGACCATTTCCCGTTCTACGGTTGTGTTCATTTCGGCCATGAACATCGATCTTGGATTCATCAAGCACTTTAGGGAAGTCAGCCTGTAAAATCCCATGGAAGCGGCCTCACATCTTACTTGAAATAGGTGATCTACTATAAAGAGGTAATCTGCCTTTACCCCCATTAGGACTCATCTCATAATATAGTGATCATTAAAAACCTTAGATTATCCTAACTAGGGGTGGGCGCGGTTCGGTTTGGTTCGGTTTTGCTAAAAACCGAACCAAATCATATTTTACGGTTCAGATTTTTTACCTCTAAAACCAAACCATTAAATAACGGTTTGGTTCGGATTGAAAATTTTTTAAACCAGCGGTTTACGGATTGGTTCGGTTCAGTTTACGGATTATTATATTTAAAACAAATTTTCATCCACTTAAGTGAAAAAAAAAAAAAATAGTCTATCCAACAAATAGTATGCAGTGCTAGGATGTAAGATGTGGCTCCATGTAACACATGCACTCCATAAATGATTTTAAAATGAGGCACAATTAATTCTTGTATTTTTTAAAAATTACCTTGAATAATGATGCTACCATAGTACCATCATTATAATTAAGAGACAAATCCAACATCTTACTTGAAGAATAATGATGCTACTATAAAAAAAAAATTTAAAAATAAAAGTATTAACAAATAATTGAAGAAAAAAATATTAACAAATAAATATATTAAAAAATTTAAGAATAAAAGTATTAACATACTAATAAAAAGAATACATAGAATAAAATTAAAAGAAAAATACAAATTTGTTTATAAAAATATATAATTTTTTAATTATAACGGTTCGGTTCGGTTTAACAGGTGCGGTTCGGATTAGCTCCCGAACCGAACCGTAAACCGTTTAGGGTGGTCCAATCCGAACCGCAAACCGAACCGTTAGAACAAAACCGTAAATTCGGTCCGGTTTGGTTCGGTTTACGGTTTGGTTCGGTTCGGTCGGTTTTTTTGCCCACCCCTAATCCTAACCTTGACAGACAACACTCTGCGTCATTATCGGAATGGGAAAGAGTACAAAACTCTACGGTGCTTGTTTTGAATTGCACAAATTTTCAGTTGTCCCTTTTGAACTTAGATCTTGGGATCTCCAGTCAACTAGGTTGGGTTTCCACAGTGACAATTCTTAATTTATATGCTTCAAGCTCATTCCACTCGATGACTTCACAACTTGCTATCTAGGTAAACCTTTAGTAAATGGATCTGCTAGGTTTTCCTTTGATTTCACATAATCGATCGATATTATGCCACTTGAGAGTAGTTGTCGTATGGTATTATGTCTGCGATGTATGTGTCGAGACTTACCATTATACATTGTATTTTGGGCTCTCCCGATAGCTGATTGACTATCACAATATATGCTTATCTTTGACACCGGTTTGGGCGGATTTGGAATATCCTCCGGGAAATTTCGAAGCCATTCCGCTTCTTCCGCTATTTTGTATAATGCTATGTACTCTGATTCCATAGTAGTTCGGGCAATACATGTTTGCCTCGAGGATTTCTATGACACGACTGCACCACCAAGTGTGAAAACAAATCCACTCATAGATTTGGAATCCACTGTATCAGATATCCAGTTAGCATCGCTGTCTCCCTATAGAACAACATGATATCTCGTATAATGCAGACCATATTTTGAAATTTCTATCAAATACCTCAAAACTCTTACTATGGCTTTCTAGTGGTTATGTCTTGGATTGCTCGTATATCTGCTAAACCTGTTTACAGCTTGAGCGATATTAGATCGTGTGCAATTAGTGAGATACATCAGGCTTCCGATGATACTCGAATACTCTAATTGCGATACGTTTGAGCCATTATTCTTTGATAAATGAAGAGTTAGGTCTACAGGAGTTCTAGCCATATTTAGATCTCCTTTATTATATTTTTCAAGAATCTTCTCAACATAGTGAGTTTGAGATAATATATATTATTCTGATGTTCTAGAAATCTTAATTCCTAAGATCACATCAGCCACGCCTAAATCTTTCATATCAAATTTGCTGGTCAACACTTTCTTGGTAGACTGAATCATTTCATTATCACTATCAATTATCAGCATATCGTCAGCGTCGCGACGCGCAGTGCCATGTGTCACCATCACAGCCGATTTGCTAACATGCGCCGTGCCACGTGTCATCATCCTATGGTGCCGACAATCGCCATCGCCACGTGTCGCCACGTGTCACTCCACGTGTCAGCCATGTCATCATCCACATCACCAGTTGACCGAGTCAACGTGCCACATCACCGCCACGTCATCATCAGCCAATCATAGTGTGCCACGTGTCGCAATCCTATGGTGCCGACAATCACTTTCGCCATGGGTTGCCACATCAGTGCCACGTCAGCACAATTATTGAGTTAATCATCCATAATTGCCACGTCAGCGGATAAGAATCTGAGCCGACGAATCAGAGAGCGACACGTCAGCGCGTCGCGACGCAAAATGAAACTTGCACGTCGCGACGCGAGGGGGTTACCGAGGCCTATAAATTGAGTTCGAAATTTCAGTTTCAGATGTACCTTCCTCTCTGAATTCTCTGATATAAATATGAAGTTTTCTATCTAGTTTATTTTAATTTCAGTTTTGTAATTAATTTTAATTACGTTCTGTAATAGTAATAGTAATTTACTTTCTTTACTTTTACAATTTTTACTATTCACCATGAGGAGGTAACTTCCCCCTACTAGGGTGAAAGGTAATTCTTTTACTATTGCTATTTAGATTAATCTCCTTTAATTATAATATATTCACTATTTAAAACTTGACTTAATAAGGATACCGCTATAATGGTCGGTGGGTAATTCATTTTAAACTGGTTTAAACCTGACTAAGAAAGGATACCGCCAGATTGGTCGGTTGGTAATTAAATTTTCTTACCGCCTATATGACAGGTTTATTTTGGTTCCGCCTTTATGGCTGGTCGGACTTAATTTGACTTAATCAGATTACCGCCTATATGGTTGGTTGGTAATATCATCACAAGTTAATATATTATATTAAGAGAGATATCTAAATTAGTAGTAGTAAAAGTAGATCCTTTTACCTTAGCATTTTATTTTATTATAATTTTACTTTTCAGTATTTATTTTACCGTATTTATTTTTCAGCATTGTAATTTATGTCTTTTATTTTTAAGTTTTTACTCGCCCTAGTTATGTGTCATAACTAAGTTAGTTATCTAGGGTTGTGATGAATTCTAATATCACCGGTTTATAAGGGGTTATTTTATAGTTTGGGTAATTTAAAGGTTTACTTATTAAGTCTTAAGTTTAATGCGTCTTGTTAACTGGCCATTAATAAGATTGATATGGTAAATCTAAAATAAACTTGACAAAGGAATTTTAGGTTTCAGCCTTAGACTTAATAGCCCACGATCTTCCTTGAGGATAGATAACCCTTTAATAGATTTCCTTACAGGATAGACATATACCTGTCGGGCGGGGGTAACCTTTATTGGAACTAAATCTTAATGAATCCAGGTAATTTGGTTGACATAGACATATGGTTCAATTGGGTTATACTGGGTATTTGCGTCTGACCATCGACAGAGGCTTTCACATAATTTAGTGTTCCAGGTTAGTAAACCGATTTATTATACAAACATGAAATAACCATTTCATCTTTTAAAAGACATTAGAAAGATTCACAACCCTAGATAGTTTCTTAATATTGAATTTTCTTAAACCTACTTTCGTGCAATTTTATTTACTTGTTTTTAAATTTAGAATCATCACCATTTCAAACAATCAAATTGTTAGATACTAGTAATCACTTGACCTCATTAAATTAATAGATGAGGTATTAAGTCCTCGTGGGATCGATACTTTTTATACTACTTGAACGATACGTGCGCTTGCGTTATACGCGTGTGATTACACCGGTCAAGTTTTTGGCGCCGTTGCCGGAGACTTATTTATCTTTCACTATTAGTTTTGAGGTTACTTGTATCTAATTTCTTTTTACTTATTGTTTTTGTTTTCTTGTGTTTCAGGTTCTCAGAAACTACATGAGACAAACCAGAAGCTTTGAACTCCGACCGCTTGACCCATAAATTGAAAGAACCATCAGACAATTAAGAAGAGAAAGGCGAGAAGGCCAAGAAGCTTTAGTCAACATGAAACCTGAACCTTTGGAGGTTGCACCACCAATACCCATTCGAGATAGAACCATTCCGGTGGTCGACGACTTTATTTCCTGTATTGTACTTCCTCCTTTACCAGCAAATGCATATGACATCAAAACATGCATTCAGATGATTCAGCAGTCAGTGCAGTTTATGGGAAAAGCAACTGAAGATCCTAATACCCACATTAGCAACTTCCTGGAAGTTTGCGGCACTTTCAATTACAACCGAGAAGCTGAAGAAGCAATGAGACTGCGTATTTTTCCATACTCCTTGAAGGACAGAGCTAAAGCTTGGCTACATTCACTACCAGCAGTTTCGATCACAACTTGAAACACTTTAGCCACCAAATTTCTTGCAAAGTACTTTCCACCAGCCAGAACTGGAAAGCTGAGGAATGACATCACATCCTTTGTACAACAAGACTCGGAAAATCTCTACGAAGCTTGGGAAAGGTACAAATATTTTCTCCGGAAATGTCCTCACCATGAGATTCCAAAATGGCTTCAAGTCCAAACTTTCTATAATGGACTTTCTGGACTGATGAGAACCACAATCGATGCTGCTGCTGGAGGAGTTTTGATGGCAAAAGGAGAAGATCAAGCCTGAGACCTAATCGAAGAAATGGCCAACAACAATTCCTTGTGGCCAGCATAAAGGAGCATGATCTAAAGAATTGCAGGAATTTATGAAAGTGGAGCCAATAGAGCAGTCAACGCCAAGCTGGATCAGATATGCAAATTCATGGAGACTCTTACCACTGGATCCACAAGTTCACCATATGGAGGAGCACCAGAACCAAACCAACTTGAAGAGACGGTGAATTATGTCAACAATTTCAACAGACAGGGGAACAATCCATATTCCAACACCTACAACCCAGGGTGGAGGAATCATCCCAATTTTTCATGGAGCAATAATTCAGGGCAAAAGAACAATCCACCACCTGGATTCCAACAACAGAACTATCCACCACCTGGATTCCAGCAACAGAACAAAGGCCATAAACATGCAAATGAACCAGGAATAGCAGAAGTGCTGGCTCAGTTAAAAAAGTACGATACTATATTTCAGAGCCAATCTGCTTCCATCAAAGCACTGGAGAATCAAATCGGACAACTGGCCAATGCTCAGAGTTACAGACCGCCAGGTAATCTTCCCAGCAACACAGAACCAAATCCAAGAAACCGAGGGAAGGATCAATGTCAAGCCATCACCTTGAAAAACGGTATTGAAATCAACAAAGATGTTGGAATCAAGGCAACAATTGAGGAAGTTTCAAAAGATGCAGTTCCACAGATGGAGGAAAAAGAAGCAAAGGAAAAAGAAAAAGATCAGATCACTTCACCTCCACCTTTTCCACAACGACTTCAGAAAAACAAACTAGACAAGCAGTTTGCTCGATTCCTGGAGGTGTTCAAAAAGCTGTACATTAACATTCCATTTGCAGAAGCCTTGGAAGAAATGCCCAGCTATGTAAAATTCATGAAAGACATTCTTTCACGAAAATGGAGATTGGGAGATTACGAGACAATATCAATTACGGAAGAATGCAGTGCCATCATTCAGAGGAAACTTCCCCCAAAGTTGAAAGATCCTGGAAGTTTCACTGTCCCATGCATCATTGGAGAACACTATATCGGTAAGGCCTTATGTGACTTAGGTGCAAGTGTTAATTTGATGCCTTTTTCTATTTACAGGAAACTGCAAATTGGAGAAGCAATGCCTACCTCGGTCTCACTACAACTTGTTGATCAAAAGCTCGCATTTCCAAGAGGTGTTGTTGAAGATGTGCTGGTCAAAGTCGAAAAACTCATTCTTCCAGCAGATTTCATTATCCTTGATATGGAAGAAGACATAGATGTACCTATCATCCTTGGAAGACCATTCTTGACGACATGACGAACTGTGATTGATGTACAAAAAGGAGAACTGACCATGAAAGTTCAAGACCAAGAAGTTACCTTCAATGTTTTCAAAGCCATGAAATTCCTGAGTGAAGAAAAGGAAGAAGATTGTTTCAGAATTGATGTTGTTGATAGTATCGTTCATGATACTGATACAAATCCCACGGAAAAACTTGAAGCTTGCATCACCAATATGACTGACAGCGAGCTAGATGCTGAAATCCTGGAATGTATCAACTACCTTGACAAACCATTCCGATTCAAATCGACACCACAAGTGGAAAGCCTGGAACTGCCAAAGAAAGATCGAATCAAGCCTTCGATTGAAGAACCACCACAGCTGGAGCTGAAGTTACTACCAAGCCATCTCAGGTATGCATTTCTTGGAAACTCTTCTGAATTACATGTTATTATTTCTTCTTCACTAACAATGGAGCAGAAAGAAAAGTTATTGAGAGTGTTACGAGAGCATAAAAGAGCCATTGGCTGGACTATAATAGACATTCGAGGCATTAGTCCATAATTTTACATGCACAAGATTATGATGAATGATGAGTACAAACCCACAGTGGAGCATCAATGGAGACTCAATCCAATCATGAAGGAGGTCGTAAAGAAAGAAATCATCAAATGGTTGGATGCTGACATCATTTACCCCATCTCAGATAGTCTTGGGTGAGTCTTATGCAGTGTGTGCCAAAGAAATGAGGAATCACTGTAGTCACAAATGAAAAGAACAAGTTAATTCCAACAAGAACAGTGATTGGATGGAGAGTATGCATGGACTACCGAAAGCTGAACAGAGCCACGAGAAAGAACCATTTTCCGCTGCCATTCATTGATCAAATGTTGGACAGATTGGCGGGACATGAGTTCTATTACTTTCTGGATGGATATTCAGGGTACAATCAGATTTCCATCGCACCAGAAGATCAGGAGAAAACTACCTTTACATGTCCCTATGGTATTTTTGCTTTCCGCATGATACCATTTGGATTATGTAATGCCTCTGCCACTTTTCAGCGTTGCATGATGGCCATCTTATCAGACATGCTGAAGCAGAGTATGGAGGTATTCATGGATGATTTTTCTTTGTTTGGAGACTCTTTTGACCACTGCTTGCAAAATTTGGAACATGTGTTACAAAGATGTGAAGATACAACCTGGTACTCAACTGGGAGAAATGCCACTTCATGGTGCAAGATGGTATTGTTCTTGGACACCGGATCTCACAAAAGGGAATCGAGGTAGACAAAGAAAAGATCAAAATAATTGAGAAATTACCTCCACCAACATCAATCAAATGGATTCAGAGTTTTCTTGGACATGCAGGTTTTTACAGGAGATTTATCAAAGACTTTTTCAAGATTGCTAAACCTCTGTGCAATCTTCTGGAGAAGGATGTGCCTTTCAACTTCACCAAAGAATGTCATGAAGCTTTTGAAATCTTAAAACAGAAGCTGATTTCTGCCCCCATCATTGTAGCACCAGACTGGACCCTTCCATTTGAGGTGATGTGCGATGCTAGTGATTTTGCTGTAGGTGCAGTTTTGGGACAACGCAAAGCAAAGATTTTCCACACCATTTACTACTCTAGCAGAACTTTGAATGAAGCTCAACTCAACTACACAACCACTGAAAATGAGTTGCTCGCAGTTGTGTACGCTTTTGACAAATTCCACTCTTATCTGCTGGGTCCCAAAGTGGTGGTCTACACAGATCATTCAACAATCAAATATCCGATCATGAAGAAAGATGCCAAACCCAGATTGATCCGTTGGATACTTCTTCTGCAAGAATTTGATGTGGAGATTCAAGACAGAAAAGGGACAGAAAACCAAGTGGCAGATCATTTATCAAGGCTCGAGAATTGAGAAACAATTGGCAAAGAACTGACAATCAAAGAAATGTTTCCAGATGAACAACTGTTTTCCATGAAACAGCAAGATGCCCCTTGGTATGCTAACTATGTCAACTACATAGTGTCAGGAAAATGGCCGTTGGAATGGACAACTCAACAAAGGAAGAAGTTCTTCAAAGAAGTCAAGCACTATGTCTGGGATGAGCCGTACCTGTTTAAACGGTATGCTGATCAATTATTGAGACGATGTGTCCCACAAGAGGAGGTCAACAGTGTTTTGCAACACTGTCATTCATCACCATATGGCGGACACTTCAGTGGGGATAAAACTGCAGCCAAAGTCCTACAATCAGATTTTTTCTGGCCAACTCATTTTAAAGATACTTATCATTTTGCTCTTCAATGTGACAGATGCCAGAGAACGGGAAATATTTCGAGGAGAAATGAAGGACCATTGCAAAATATTCTGGAAGTGGAGATATTCGATGTGTGGGGTATAGATTTCATGAGACCATTTATTCCATCATTCAGAAACCTGTACATCCTGGTTGTTGTAGACTATGTCTCCAAATGGGTTGAAGCAATTGTACTGCCATCCAATGATTCGAAAGTGGTGATCAAATTCCTGAAAAAGAACATCTTCACTCGGTTTGGAACACCTCGGGCAATTATCAGTGATTGTGGCTCACATTTCTGCAACAGATACTTTGATGAACTCCTATCCAAATACGAAGTTACTCACAAGGTTGCCACTGCTTATCATCCACAGTCAAATGGACAGGTTGAAGTTTCAAATAGAGAAATCAAAAGAATCTTGGAGAGAACTGTTGGATCAACAAGGAGGGACTGGTCAACAAAACTGGATGACGCATTATTGGCCTATCGGACAACTTACAATACACCCATTGGTATGTCCCCATATCGATTGGTGTTTAGAAAAGCATGTCATCTGCCAGTTGAGCTTGAACACAAAGCGTACTTGGCACTGAAGAAGTTGAATCTTGATCCACAAGCTGCATGAGAGAAAAGACTCCACCAACTCAACGAATTGGAGAAATTTCGCTTACGGGCTTATGAGAATGCCAGATTGTACAAAGAAAAGACCAAGAAATGGCATGATCGAAAAATAGTGCACAAACAGTTGGAACCAAGGCAGCAAGTGTTGTTGTACAATTCACGGTTGAAACTTTTCCCTAGAAAGTTGAAATCAAGATGGTCAGGTTCTTTTGTGATCACTCTGGTTTTACCATATGGAACTTTTGAGTTACTGGATCCCAACACCAACGAAACATTCAAGGTTAACAGTCAGTGTGTCAAGCACTATTGGGGAGAATCATTTGAGCGACAAAAAGAAAGTGTCACACTTTCAGATCCAACCTAACGTTCGAGAAGTCACGTCTAGCTGACGATGTTAAACTTAGCACTCACAGGGAAGCAACCCATGCAATTTGTGTATATATTGTGATTTGGTGTGTCTTATTTTTGTGTGTTTAATTTTTACAGGTAAAGTCATTTCACGATGGAAGAAGCTTTCGCAAATCTTCACAAGCAATTTCCTTCTCTCCCTTAAAAATCTCTGATGAAAGTCTACAAAGCTCGCTTGGAATGGATAAGACTACTAATGATCAAAGGTATTCCAACTGACATTCGTTGGATTATTGAAGCACGTGTCCGATTGGCAGGTGAGTCTTCTAAATCTTTTATTTCACATCTGTCTGGTTTTGGAAGAAGTACATATGCAAAGAAATGTATAGCTAAGCAAATGAGTGTTTGTTACAAATGTGCACGCTGGAATTGTAATACTCGTTGTCGTTCTTTAGGAATGGTGTTTGATAATCGCGACGACAAAATTAAATTCATTAGGGATGGCTTGAGTAAGGAGTTTGTAGATGATATATCTTCAACTCTTGAGACGCATCCTAGTGGATATGTTCATTTAGCCATTCGCAAATTACATACACAATTCCAAAAAGAAAGACAACAGTTAACTCTTGGGAATCTGACTCAAAAAGACCCTGTTTGCAAATTTATAAGAAAATTGGATGGGAAGCTTGTCCCTGACGCATAGACGTCAATCAAGCTGTAAATTATTGTACATATTATATCTCTTTGTCTTTTCCTAATAATTGTAATTTGTTTTGTTATTTTCTTTTATTTTCTCCGACAGGATCCAGATCTTTTTGACTATCACGATTTATTTTACTGTTAACTAATAATTGTCATTTGGCAGGTACTAGTGCTATTATTTTACTCACCCTTTTCAGGTGTTATAAATTCAACTCATCATTGTACTTTTGAAGGCATCCAGAGTAAAACATGGAAGCCACTTCAAGAAGATGAGTTGAAAACATCTGTGTGTTTTGCGGTACTAGTGTTGGTGTTAAGCCACAATACGTAGAAGCAGCACATGAATTGGGTCGAGTCTTAGCTGGAAGGAATATGCACTTAGTATATGGTGAAGGCAATCTTGGACTTATGATGATCATTTCAAAAGTTGTATAGAAGAGAGGCAGTCACGTTTTGGGAATCATCCCAAACCCCTTGGCAGAAGCAAATCTTATTGGACCATCAAACAGAGAAGAACTAATCGTGCCAGGTATGTCTGAACGACTGGTAGAAATGATTAACCGTGCTGATGCTTTTATTGGTTTGCCAGGTGGCTTGGGTACATTGGAGGAAATTTTTACAGTTTTATCTTGGGCGAACCTGAACATACACCAGAAACCGCTTGGACTGTACAACATTGAAGGATTTTATGATTTTCTTTGTGTGTTTCTTGATGATGCCCGGAGAAATGGGTTCGTGTCAAAACCTTTAAAAGAAATCATTTTCACTGCCATAACTACTCCGGATCTAATTGACCAAATCTTAGCCTATGAACCAAAAATTGACCCTATCATTTCAAAGATAAATTGGTCCAAGGACGATCATGGTAAGAGGCGTCAGATTAATCTGGATCTTAACCTTTAACTTTTCGTGTAGAATTTCAGCTAACAAGGTACTATCTTCTAAACTCTTCTTCTACTGTTTAAGACATTGGGGACAATGTCTCATTTAGGTTTAGGGGAGGGAATTAGTTTATTAGTATCTTTTTTTTTAGTTGTGTGTTGTTTTTATTTTTAGTCCAAATTTTTCGAAAAATACAAAAAAAAATTGAAATTTTTTCAAAAATTACAAAGATATTTTGCGTTTTTGTGTTTTATTTTGACTAAAAAGGTGAAATTGATGAGAGATAGCTGTGTAAGGAGTTCCAACTCCTGATACGTATTTCAACCCATTTTCGAAACAAGTTAATTTTTGTTTATTTCCTTTTGAATTATTTAATTTGTGAATTCTTCATAATACTGACTAAAATGGATCTTCATATGCTCAGTTAGCAGGTATTATCAACATGCATGGTAACATACGGACATGAGCTATAATTGAAAAGTTTGTGATATTCAGTGCTCTAGTTTAATTGGAGGAAACATCTCAAAAAGTGATGGAGTAAAAAAAAAAAAATCTGAGATCCGAGTTATTAAGTCTGTAAGGGTGTTTTAACACCCAGTGCCCTAAAACCAACTGGTTTGGGAGTCACTGGCCCAAAGCTCGCTACATGGATCAAGGATATTGCAAAAATATATATATCTGAAGTCTGAGTAATTAAGTCTGTAGTGTGTCTTAACATCTGGTGCCCTAAAGCCAACTGGTTTGGGAGACACCGACCTAACACTCGCTACATAAATGGAAGAAATTGTATATAAATAAAAAAATCAAAAATCAAAGAAAAAAATCAGAAAAATTAGAAAAATTATTTCATTGCTACAAAAAGGTGTGAATTCTGATAAAACTTTAGGACAAAAATATTACTCTCTTATCCACTGCACTTGTGACTGTTGTGGGAAAAAATGAGTTGATTAATATTTTTTTGGTTGTGTATATGAAGAATGATAAATATAATCGGAGAATTCACTTATTCGGTAATTTAGAAAGAAAGAAAACAACTAGTAACTTGGAGTAGAAGTTGATGAGTGATAAATGTATCACTATTTCCCACTCATTTAACTTAATATTTTGTATAGTTTCTTGAGTTTTGTGAATATTTTGATGTGTTTTGTGTTATTTTGTAGATAAATAAAGTTTCAGGACATTCTGGAGGTGATTTGAAGCAAAACTATGAAATTTGGTGAAATTTGGCAAAAAGGGTATTTTGGTAATTTTGGACGTCCCGACACAAATTTTGGTAATTTTGGGCATTCCGACACCAAAATAAAGTTTCAAGATATTCTGGAGGTGATTTGGAGCAAAATTGTGAAATTTGGCGAAAAGGGTATTTTGGTAATTTTGGGCATCCCGACACCGAGGGTATTTTAGTAATTTAACCACCATGCCACGTGTCAAAGATTCAACGAGCCGTCATTTTTAGCACACTATGCCACGTGTCAAAAATTCAGCGATTCAAAAAAAAAAATAATAAAAAAATAAAAATCAGAAAAATAATAAAAAAATAAAAATCAGAAAAATAATAATAAAAAATTAGATTTTTTTGCCTATAAATAGATTTCAAATTTTTAGTTTCAAATGTACCTCTTCCTCTGAAATCCTTATAAATAAATTGAGAGTTCTTCATATTTTCTTCTTTTATTCAGTTTTATTTACGCTTTGTAGTAGTAATTCTATTTTTCCATGAGGGAGTAACCTCACCATGCTGAGGTAATAAGGTAATACTTTTACTTTTGCAATTTAGATTAATCTCCCTTAAAATATAATATATAAAATATTTAAAATCTGAATTAATAAAGGATACCGCCATTCTAGGTCGGTTGGTTTAAGTTTATATATCTGTTCCGCCTTATGGCTGGTATATTTGAATTTGACTTAATCAGGATACCGCCATTCCGGACGGTTGGTTTAAAATATCACAAGATTATATATATTATTATTTTATGGGAGATATCTAAATAGTGAATAGTAAAAGTTAATTCCTTTTACCTTAGCATTTCTTTTTATTACTTTTCAGCAATTTCATTTTATGTCTTTTAAAGTTTATATCAGCTTTAGCTATGTGTTATAACTAAGTTAGTTATCTAGGGTTGTGATAAAATCTAATATTACCGATTTAAAAAAGGGTTAGATTATAGTTTGGGTAACTAAAAGAATTATTTGTTGAGTCATAACCTTAATGCCTTTTTATTAACTGATCACTAATAAAATTGATTAGATAAAACTTAAAATGAACTAGACATAGGGATTTTAAGTTTAAAGACCTTATACTCAACAACCCACGATCTTCTTTAAGGATAGATAAACCTTTAATAGATTTCCTTACAGGATAGGAATATACCTGTCGGGCAGGGGTAATCAATAATTGGAATTTAATCTTAATGAATCTAGGTAATTTAATTGGCATAGACATATGGTTCAATTTGATTATTCTAGGTATTTGTAAATGACCATCGGAAGAGGCTTTTACATAATTTAGTGTTCCAGATTAATAATTCAATAATTTACCCAACTATGATATAATCACTTCATCTTTTAAAAGATATTAGAAAGATTCACAACCCTAGATCTTTGAGTCTTTTATTTTCCTTAGTATTTTCTTTTGTCTTTTTATCTTTTTATTTATTTAGCAAATCTACAAATCAAATCATTTCAAGCAATCAATCACTCCCCCCTCAATTAGATATTTGTAAATAAATAGTATCAACAATTAATAACAACAGTAGGAATTAAGTCCTCGTGGGATCGATATTTTTATACTACTTGAACGATACGTGCGCTTGCGTTATACGTGTGTGTTTACGCCGGTCAAGTTTTTGGCGCCGTTGCCGGGGACTTATTTTTCTTGAGTTATTAATTTTGAAGCTATCTAATTTACTTATATCTAATTTTCTTTATTATTATCTGTACTTTTTATTTCTCTCTTTTGTTTTCAAGTGATCGAAAAAACAAATGGAACATTTTGAAACATTACGAGCTTTACTAGAAAAAGATACACCCCAAATCCAGGAGCAACAGTCTAGTTTTCTGAGGCCTGTTGTCCAGCCCAACAACTATCACTGGAAGCCAGAACCAAACAATACTACATTTGCTCATCAGAATGAAATGGGAAGATGTGTAATTTGTGATGGTAACCACCCGAGCGATCAATGTATTTACCTTTCAGAGTGGCAGAATTATTGGAATCATTCAAGGTACTTAGAATCATCACATTTTCCATCTTATCCACCATCCATTTACGATCTTCATCAAGAACCAGATCCATCAAAGGAAGATCAGTTGATTCACATGCTCAAAAATTTGTTCGAGGAACGGGAAGCTCAATTTAATGTAAAAATTCAGAGTCAAGCGGCGTCTATACAGAGGATGACAGATCAAGTTAGACAACTAACAGACAACCTGAATCACATATCTCACGGAGCAAATTCAAATAATATTGAAGAAGCCTTCGAATATCCTGAGATTCATCATGACATCATAACAGAGGACGAGGCTGAGCAGTATCAAGAATCAGAGGTATCAGTTCAGAAGCCTGCACCAACAAAGTCTCAATTTGATTTTTATTATTCTGACTCTGACGAAGATGAAGAAGCTGAGCTACTTGTACCAACTGCACCAACAAGGAAGGATGAAACTTTCCATCCTCAGAATGAAGATCTTGGAGCATGCTTTGCAACGATGTTTGAAGAGGATCTTCCTAAACCATCCATTCCAGTCAAACTAGAGGATGAAGACCTAATGTCTGAATCATCTTTACATCCTCAGGCAGATACTTATGAAGCATGCATTTCACAAATGACAGATGAAGAACTCAATGCAGAAATCTTAAAATTCATATGTGAAGAAAAGGTGGAGGAAGAGCCAGAGCAAATGGAAGAACAAAAGTTAGAAGATCCAATGCATTCAGGAGAAACATCGCTGTATCGGGGAGTACAAATTAGAGATATCACCAAGAAGCTTGACATAATGGAAATCCCATTCCAAGTCAAGCACCATACAAGACCTCCTGATTTTCTTTCTTTCTTTTCAGGAATTACTGGAGCAACAAAAGTTAAAAAGGTGGCACAAGCACTGAATGAGACAAAATTCTTTTTACCACATTACCGTTGGAAGAGACCCTTCAAAAGCAACGCACATGGGAATGTCTTTAATCGGACATCCAAAACGACGCTGAAACCGCCTTGACAGATAGATTTCAGTCACGTCTGGCTGAAGACGAAAAATTTAGCGCTAGCAGGGAGGCAACCCATGCAATTTGTTGTAATTTTTGTTTTCATATTTTGTGTATACATGTTATAGAATTTTTAATTTTGTGTGTTGTTTTGTAGGGAAAAGCACAAATAGAGCATTTTAAGACAGAAGGAATGGTGTTTGGCAATCATAAAGATGAGAACCAATTCATTAGCGATGGCTGAGTAAAGAATTAATTCTTGAGACACATCCTAAATGAATTTATATTAAGCGAATGGCGTATTGCGTACACAATTCTGTTGCCTTAATTATTGCTTTGATTTGCTTTTCTTTTGTTATTTTCTTTTATTTTCAAAGACAAGATCCAGACTTTTTGACCTTTCACGATTTCTTTTGTTTTGTTTAGCTAACAAGCTTCATTTGGAAGATACTTGTGCTATTATTACTCACCCTTTTTTCAGGTACTATAAATTCAGCCCGTCATTGCACTTTTGAAGGCATCCAGAGTTAAGAAAGAAATACATAAAAAATGGAAGCCACTTCAAGAAGACGAGTTGAAAACATCTGTGTGTTTTGCGGTAGTACTGTTGGTACTAAACCACAATACATAGAAGCAGCACAGGAATTGGGTCGAGTCTTAGCTGTAAAAATATGCACTTAATATATGGCGGAGGCAATCTTGGATTAATGGGGATTGTTTCAAAGACCGTACATGAAGGAGGCAGTCATGTTTTGGGAATCATCCCAAAACCCTTGGCAGAGGCAAATCTGATTGAATCATCAAACGGAGAGGAAATGATCGTGCCAGGTATGTCTGAACGACTGGTAGAAATGATTAATCGTGCTGATGCTTTTATTGCTTTGCCAGGTGGCTTGGGTACATTGGAGGAAATTTTTATAGTACTATCTTGGGCGAACCTGAACATACACCAGAAACCGCTTGGACTGCTCAACGTTGATGGATTTTATGATTTTCTTTGTGTGTTTCTTGATGATGCCCGGAGAAATGGGTTCGTGTCAAAACCTATGAAAGAACTCCTATATACTGCCAGAACTGCTCCGGATCTAATAGACCAACTCTTAGCCCATGAACCACAAGTTGACCCTGTCATTTCAAAGATAAAATGGTCCGATGATGATCGTGGTAAGAGGCGTCAGATTAATCTGGATCTTAACCTTTAATTTCCTGTAGTAATTCAGCCAACCATGTATTATCTTCTAAACTCTTCTTCTACTATTTAAGACATTGGGGACAATGTCTCATTTAGGTTTGGGGGTGAGGAATAGTTAATAGTATCTTGTTTATAGTTTGTGTTTTTATTTTTAGTCCAAAATTTTTCGAAAAATACAAAAAAATTAAAAAATTAATAAAAACAAAGGGCATATTTAAAGCTAGGTGATGGTTTGGTGTCTTCCTTCACTCACTACCTTTTTATGAGGAAAAGCTGTGAAGGCACCTAGATAATCATTCAATTGTAGCGTGTTGTGACAGACTAGTTTGGAGGACTCGTTGTTTATTCCTGACAACAAGCGATAAGAGCCTAAGGGGCTAGGGTACTTAAGTGAGCCTTGCTCCACCTTCCCTCTGGGGAATCTACAACGGGAAGTCCATTCGACAGTTAGTCACACACCATAAATTCGTTGGCACGTACCATAAGGTATAAAAAAGGTGCGTTCACTTGGTCGCTTGAACCCTTGAGTGGGGAGTCCTAGTTGTGAACAATCCTTCGTCAGCAAGAGCCTTTGAAAAAAAAAAAAAAACACATGTAAATTATAGTTTTATGACTAGTAGAAATATGTGGTTGTTATGTTGACTAAAAAGATGAAATTGGTAAGAAATAGCTGTGTAAGGAATTTCCACTCCTGAGACGTATTTCAAACCTAATTCAAAACAAGTTAATTTTTGTTTATTCACTTTTGAATTATTTAATCTGTAAATTCTCCATTAAACTGACTAAAATGGATCTTCATATACTTAGTTGGCAGATATTATCAACATACATGGTAACATACAGACATATGATAAAATTGAAAAGATTGCAATATTCAGTGCTATAGTTTAATTGGAAAAGCATCTCAAAAAAAAAAAAGTGATGGAATAAAAAAAAAAAAAATGTCTGAGATCCGAGTTATTAAGTCTATAAGGGTATTTTAATACCTAGTGCCCTAAAACCAACTGGTTTGGGAGTCACTGGCCCAACACTCGCTACATGGATCAAAAAGATGATAGAAAAAAAAAAACATATATCTGAAGTCTGAGTAATTAAGTCCTTAGGGGTGTCTTAACACCTGATGCCCTAAAGCCAACTGGTTTGGGAGCCACCGACCTAAAGCTCGCTACATAGATGGAAGATATTGTATATAAATAAAAAATAGAGAAAAAAAAAATCAAAGAAAAAATCCGAAAAATCCGAAAATTTATTCCATTACTACAAAAGATGTGAAATCTGATAAAACTTTAGGACAAAAATATTACTCTCTTATCAACTGCACTTATGACTGTTATGGGAAAAATGAGTTGTTTAATATTATGTTGGCTGTGTATATGAAGAAATGGTAAAAATAATCGGAGAATTTACTTATTCAGTAATTAGAATGAAATAAAACAACTAATAAACTTGGAGTAGAAGTTTCACCTAATTAGTCACTAACTTCTTTATTCTATTTTCTCTTGTCTTTTTGCTTTTGTGTGCATTAGTTTCACTTCCTTTTTACTTTTATAAAATGTTTGTGGGTATCATTGCTGTAAATCCTCACGAGACTACAACTCGTCCACTAGGGACACCTAGGGTTTAAAGGCTTGTTGCATATGCTAAATGCAATCGTGATCCCTACGAAAGTGGCTTAGTTAAATTTACTTTGTTATTTTATTTTGCTCGAGAACTAGCAAAATGTTAGGTTTGGGGGTGTGATGAGTGATAAATGTATCACTATTTCCCACTCATTTAACTTAATATTTTGTATAGTTTCTTGAGTTTTGTGAATATTTTGATGTGTTTTGTGTTATTTTGTAGATAAATAAAGTTTCAGGACATTCTGGAGGTGATTTGAAGCAAAACTATGAAATTTGGTGAAATTTGGCAAAAAGGGTATTTTGGTAATTTTGGACGTCCCTGTTAGACATTATGTCCCATAGCGTCACTGTTTGTAAATGATATTGTATTATTGTACAAAATTAACTATGTGATAATGAAATTGCCTTTTGCCATTTTGTAAATATTATTTACTTTGATATATAAATGGCGAAAGTCCATATGATTAGTACTGGATTGAGATGATATGAGACAGTATCAATCCATAAAGGTTTAATCATTAAATCCCCTAGCCGTAGTATTATCGAGACTGGACATCGATAATGCGGAATAGACTAGTATTGCGCTTGTGCACGTTGTGAGGGCACAATGGCATAGTTCTCATATATTTAAGTATTGGATACTTATGCAAGTGCGATAGGAGGTTGTGTTTTACCGATGGTACCGAAAACAGCTTCGCTCTGGATAGACCCCGCGGAATCCCATTGGTAGTATGTCTGCGTGTCTATGGGAGGCCGCATCAGGGTAGGTGTATATGGTCTTAACCTGAGACTTACATCGCTAGTACTTGCGACAATCGGTAAACTTTGGTTTTGGTGGTTGGGAACCTTAACCGGTTCTGTGTACACCTCTTCTGGGTTTATCGAGAATCGTAGTGTACTGGATGTGATGTCAAGATGGAAGTATCGCTTCAGACATATGGAGGCGATGATCACGCAGGACACAGAACTAGTACTCTATAAAAGGTTGCAACCGTCGGGACAATATGACCAGGTCAGGATTGTCCGATTTAAAGAGACTAGTTGCTTGATGTCCGATATATGTTTCGTACGGGGCAGACACATCTCCAGCCCCAGGCCTAGCATGTGATCATCCGATACTGGATCGATGTACGCAATACTACGGTATACTACTACGCTTGATATAGATCTTATATTCCTATAAGAATATTTCTGGAGAATTGGGTAGGCATGGCGCTTTGCTAGAAGCCAACCTTGTCTTGTGAATCGGTAAGAACGTAGTACGAGGTACGTGCGTGTTCGGATTATCCGACGACCGTATTTACTGCCAACATATCCGGAGATCTCTTGGGTCGCTTCCTGAAGATTCACCTATGATATTTGATTCGAACTTAATTAATCTTGGATTAATTGCGGAGAAACTTTATCTCGGATAAAGTGCCTTATTTAGAGAGAGAACGATTAATTTGGAATTAATCGATAAAATTATTATATTCGATATAATAATTGAAATTCGATTTCGACGTGAAATTAAAATTAGATTTTAATTCGGGCATACGAGTTAATTTAGAATTAATTCGTTAGCGACGTAAATAATAATTTCGCTAGGAGCGATTATTATTTAAATTCGATTTAATTAACGTCGCGACGCAAGTTCGGTATTTCGGAAATATCGAATCCGAACACGTGAGTGGACGTGGGCCCACTTTCATTTGGAAACGTGTGGGGCCCACTTGACACATGTCATTATATGTATTATTTTATTGATAATGCATTGCATGGTGATAGTGTATAATACACTCTAATGTTATGCATGAATTTGAGTGTTTGACACTCTAAGCCTTTGCATGGCTTGTGTCATAGATTTATTATTATTTAATAAATATTATGGCATAAATATAAATTGATTTTTGGTATCAAAAATCAATTAGAACAAAAGAAATTTCTCTCCTCTCTCTCTTTCATGACCGAAAACTGCATACAGTTTTGGTCTTCATCTTCTTCAATTTTGGTTGCCAAAAGCTTGAAGAAAGGGTTGTTGTTTGGAACATCTTCTCACATGCAAGGCTAGCACCATCAAGGAATCAAAAGAGGTGATAGGGAAACCATCATAGAGCAAGGAATACACAAAGCTTGGAGCTTCCTACTTCTTGTCTTCCTTGGCCGAATCATCCCAACCTTGGAGCTTCCATTTGGTTTGATTTTTCTTCATCAACAAAGCATTGTAAGTATGATTCCGCCATACTTCATGTTTATTATATTCTTTGTTGTATTTCATGTATGCTTAATCTTTCCTTGGGATATTATAGAAACCAACAATGGTATCATGGAGCCATGGTTAAGCATGAAATACTTTAGGTTAAAATTTGATAAAATTGGTTGAAGCATGTTCTTGTGAAATTTGATGAATAAGTATGCTTGCATGTATATAGATTGATGTTATATGGAATCAATTTTATGAAAAATGCATTGGATGATTTTTCCCCAAAATTTTAACCTTGGCCGAATGGGTGTGTTAAAATTGGTTGAAGCATGTCTTGTGAAATTTGATGAATAAGTATGCTTGCATGTATATAACATGATGTTATATGGAATCAATTTTATGAAAAATGCATTGGATGATTTTTCCCCAAAATTTTGACCTTGGCCGAATGATATGGTGAAATTGATTGAAGCATGTTCTTGTGAAATTTGATTAATAAGAATGCTTACATGTATATAGAATGATGATACATGGAATCAATTTTATGAAAAATGCATTGGATGATTTTTCCCCAAATTCATGCCTTGGCCGAATGTGTTGCTACTTGGAGTGGATTGGAATTTTTTGTGTTTAAGATCATTGGATGACTTAGAACGTGTACGGGACGTAGATTAATAATTCAATCGGATTGAAAAACAAATCGACACAAAAAACTCACCTTGGCCGAATACATAGGACATGTAAGGAGTTGATTTTTGTTAAAATTAATGTTGGACATTTATTTTGAACAATACATGATTAATAAATTAAATGGGTATTTTTGAAATATTTGGTTTAATGTATTAATCTTGGTATTACACTTTAATTAATTGGACTTTAATGTTTGGAATATTAAAATTTAATTAATGGGCTTTAAAATTTAATTGGGCCTTATGGGCTTAAAATTGGTTTTATGGCATTTAAGGGTGATTCCTTATTTGGGCTTGGTAATTGGGTTTGACCCACATTGACCGAAGCCCAAGCCTTAATAAATCAATTCTAAGTCCATTTGACTTGAATTAAATTCAACATTGGATGTTAGTTGGGCTTTGAGGCCCAATAAGATTAGATTTAGAATCTAAGTCTTTAAAGCACATTAAAAGTGTAAACATTTAATTTGGAATTAAATAATTGAATTAGTATTGAATACGAATTGAATTAGATTTAATTAGTAGTTCGATATAATTCGCGAATTCGTACCTTATGTACTTATTCTCAATCGAGTTGGACTCGCGCAAAATCAAACCGTTGTTTGAACATTGGATGATCACTTAAACAAAGACTAATTAATTGGATTAGATTGGTTGTAAAAGCATGTCTTGTTTGAATATATATGTATGTGATGAATGAATAGTGTATATCGGATGGATATTAGAAGGGAAAGGGTAATTTTAGAAATTATTGTAAATTTGGAATTTATAAATTGGACCTGCGTGTCCAGCCTTATCTCTTTATCTCTTTGTATTCTCTTCTCACCTAATTCCCCTCAATGTAAATGAGGTTTCTCTTATTGTATTTTGTAATTGGGTAGAAGTAGAATAGTGCTAGCGGGGAGAGGAAAGGGAGTGAGTTGTTCTAGGAACAAGTTGTTTATATATCCATCCGCATATCACTATTAATTTACTTTACGCGCTTTATGATGTTTTAGAAGCATGCTTAAGGGTGTATGATGATGAGACCTAACAAAGATAAATAAATTGGTTCCCAATTACGCGAAAATCCCTCAATTTATTAAGCGAATATCCTTCCATTGAATGGTTCTTGTTCAAGATCCGAAGTTGGCATTGGTTTGTTTTTGACCAAAGTCAAGACCTTTGTCAATCAAGGATGTACTTGAATCATGAGAGTTTTGTTGCATATCGGTGTCTTGTCCAAATCGTGATTTTTATTGGCCAAAGTCAAGATCACTTTTTGTCCAACGACATTGATTACGAAACTTTCCTCGTCAATGGGTCCCGCTTAACTGGAATCATTAGGTTTGTTTTTGGCCAAAGCCAAGGCCTAGTTGATTCGGAGGATAGGGTAGGAAAATGTATTAGATACATTGACATTATACATATGTTTCGGACTTGGATGTCCACCTAACCGGATCTAGGAATTGGATGAGATCCAATTGATCATGGAGATCTACCTAAGTTAAATAGCATACAATTTTTATTGGCCAAAGTCAAGGTTGTGTGTTATTTAACGGGATCCTAGCCCACTAGGAAATTCGATTTCCCGAGTTCTCTACAGAGGGTTAGAAACTTGAAGAAAAATAGTGGGAGGCTATTATTGAATTTGCAATTTCATTCAGATATTTAGCCTTACGCATCTTTCAAAATTATTTCGTCAATATTTTAATAATTAGTTGGACTAATATATTGTTATTTTTATTTGTAACAGTTTGACTGTACCCATAACATCGTTGACTTTATAGTTGGACTATAGTTGTCAAGATGATTGGCAAAGGTAATATCCGTGACATAATCATGGGCGATAATGTCTTCAAAGGGACAAACTTTGCCGACTGGGAAATGAACCTCAAGATAGTGCTTGGGGCTGAGAGGATACTGTATACTATTCAGACACCTCTCCCGCCTAAACCCACTGAGCCACTGGAGCTAGAGTTATGGAAAACTCATAGTGACGATTGTGACCAAGCTCAGTCAGTTATGCTAGCTGCAATGACCCAGCATTTCAGACGCCAGAATAGGGATTTGGATCCCTATAACATGATGGCAAGATTGCGTGATCTTCACCGCACCAATAAGCGGATGAAGAGGTACGAGCTAGTAAGGAAACTCTTCCGCTCCCGGATGACAGACGGCGCATCATTGAAGCCCACGGGACTCAAATGATCGCCGATATTGATGAGTTGGCCAATATGGGAATAGTCTTGGAGGCTGAGCTGACTATAGATATGATCTTGCAGTCACTTCCTGATACTTGGAAACAAATCATAATCAACTACAAGTTGATGGATACAGATGACACTCTTGGAGAGCTGTTATCTGTCTTGAAGGAGTCCGAAAGGGAACTCCTAAAGGGGAGCAAGCGCGAGGCGCATTTTGCATCGACCTCTCATGCGCCAAAGGGTGGCCCCAAGGCAATTGGAGGTGCGAGGAAGAAAAGTTCAAGAAAAAGGGCAAATGCAAGTTGACAGTGGCTTCTAGGAAGCCAAGGACAAATCTCGCGACATCTGCCTCAACTACGGCAAGAGGGGTCACTGGAAACGTGACTGCCGAATGAGCATTGTGCAGATGGAGGATATCAAGGCTAGCAAGGCTATCGCCTCTGGTATGTTTGTTATTGAGATAATATGAATACTTCTAGTTTTAAAAATTGGATTTTTGATTCTGGTTGTGGTGCTCATATTTTACTGATGTGCAGGATCTGCATGATAGCAGGGTGCTGGCATCAGGGGAGATGGATCTACGGGTTGGAAACGGAACACCAGTTGCTGTTTTGGCCGTAGGAACTTTTGTTTTAGTACTGCCCTCAGGGCATGAACTTAAACTTTTGAACTGTTATTTTGTACCTAGTTTAACTAGGAATATTATATCTGTATCCTTGTTAACCCAGCAGGGTTACACTTTTGTATTCAGGAACACTGGGTGTTATTTATATAAAAATGATGCAGAAATTTGCACAGCTGTTGCAAATAACGGTCTTTATATTTTGAATATAAATGAATCTCCTAAAATGACAAACAAATGGCTCAAAAGAAGTAATCTAAAAGATGAAGCTTATATGTGGCATTGTCGTCTAGGACACATCAACAAGACTCGCATATCCACACTTTCGAAGAGTGGGTACTTGGACGAATTTGATCCCAATTCATATGACGTCTGCGAATCTTGTCTTTTAGGCAAAATGCCTAAATCACCTTTTAGTGGTAAAGGTGAATGTGCCACAGAACTATTGGCTCTCGTTCATACTGACGTATGCGGGCCCATGTCTAGCCAGGCTAGAGGTGGATTTCACTACTTCGTAACCTTTACAGATGATGCATCTCGTTATGGTTATGTGTATCTTATGAGACACAAGTCGGAAACTTTTGAGAAATTCAAAGAGTTTCGACACGAAGTGGAGAAACAAACAGGGAAGAGTATTAGACATTACGGTCAGACCGTGGTGGCGAATACTTAAGTTATGAGTTTCAAGATTATTTGAAAGAACATGGTATTCTTTCACAGTGGTCCTCCTGGAACACCGCAATTAAACGGTGTGTCCGAACGGAGAAACCGCACCTTGTTGGACATGGTGAGGTCAATGATGAGTCGCACTGAGCTACCAATATCCTTCTGGGGATACGCATTAAACAGTGCTATACTTATTTTGAATAAGGTACCGTCGAAGTCTGTTGAACAGACTCCATACGAAATATGGACAGGAAGGAAACCAGGTTTCTCTTTCCTGAAGATTTGGGGATGCTGGGCATATGTTAAACGTTTGGAAGGTACCAAACTTGAACCCAAATCTGATAAATGCCTTTTCGTTGGATATCCTAGGGAAACCAAAGGATATTACTTCTATCACCCACAAGAGAACAAAGTATTTGTTGCTCTACAAGCATTTTTCCTTGAGAAGGATTTTATAAATGCAGTGGTAAGTGGGAGGAAAGTAGAACTCGATGAAGATCGTAGTGATACTGTTCCTGGCAATGAATCAACGACGGAACAAGAACAGACCGTCCGGGATGAGTCTGTACCACAAACTTCACATACACAAGGACCGCGTAGGTCGGAGAGAGTCAGAACAGTACCTGAGAGGTATGGGTTCCTGATCTCACCTCATGTAGATATTAATCTTATTGAGGATAATGAGCCGGCTACATATGAGGAAGCGATACAAAATATCGATTCCGCTTTATGGGAAGAAGCCATGAAGTCCGAGATGGATTCCATGTACGCCAACCAAGTTTGGACACTGGTTGATGCACCAGAAGGCGTAAAGCCTATTGGATGCAGATGGATCTTCAAGAAGAAGACCGACATGGATGGCAACGTACAAACGTACAAAGCTAGGCTTGTAGCGAAGGGGTATCGTCAACAATATGGTATTGATTATGACGAAACCTTCTCACCCGTTGCTATGATTAAATCCATTCGGATAATGCTTACAATAGCTGCATATTTCGATTACGAGATATGGCAGATGGACGTTAAAACCGCTTTCCTTAACGGAAACCTTTTGGAGGATGTTTATATGCAACAGCCTGACGGTTTTATCGTACCTAGACTTGCAAACAAGGTTTGTAAGTTAAATCGATCCATTTATGGATTGAAGCAAGCATCACGGTCATGGAATCAGCGTTTTGATGAGATCATAAAAGAATATGATTTCGTGCAAAACGCAGATGACCCTTGTGTATACAAGAAGGTTAGTGGGAGAGCACTTACTTTTATTGTCCTTTATGTCGACGACGTATTGCTTATAGGCAATGACATTCCCATGCTAACGTCGGTGTGAAAGCTTGGCTTTCATTAAAATTCTCCATGAAAGATCTGGGAGAAGCAGCCTTTATTCTTGGAATAAAGATCTACAGGGATAGATCTAGAAAGCTGCTTGGACTCCCCCAGAGTACATACATTGATAAAGTGTTGAAGCGATTCAACATGGAACAATCCAAGAGGGGATTGGTTCCAGTGGTACGTGGTACCTCTCTGTCTAAGGACATGTGTCCTAAGACTCAGGAAGAGAGAGACCACATGAGTCGGATACCGTTTGCCTCGGCAGTCGGATCGATCATGTATGCCATGATATGTACACGACCTGATGTCTCATATGCTTTGAGCATGTGCAGTCGCTATCAGGCCGATCCAGGTGAAGGTCACTGGACATCAGTTAAGAATATCCTTAAGTATCTTAAACGAACTAAGGATGCTTTCTTAATTATGGAGGTGGAGAACTTGCGGTATCTGGGTATACCGATGCAAGTTTCCAAACCGACAAGGATGACTACAGTCGCAATCCGGGTACATTTTTTGTTTGAATAACGGAGCAGTGAGCTGGAAATCTTCCAAGCAAGATACTGTTGCCGATCAACAACAGAAGCGGAGTACATCGCTGCATCTGAAGCAGCAAAGGAGGCAGTTTGGATCCGAAAGTTCCTAATCGGATTAGGAGTAGTTCCGTTAGCAGCTGAGCCCGTTCCATTGTATTGTGACAATAACGGGGCTATAGCACAGGCTAAGGAACCAAGGTCTCATCAACGGTCCAAGCATGTTCTTCGACGTTACCATCTGATTCGGAGATTATACATCGTGGCGATGTAAAAATCGAGAAGGTCACATCAGATGACAACATTGCAGTAATTTTGGACGTCCCGACACAAATTTTGGTAATTTTGGGCATTCCGACACCAAAATAAAGTTTCAAGATATTCTGGAGGTGATTTGGAGCAAAATTGTGAAATTTGGCGAAAAGGGTATTTTGGTAATTTTGGGCATCCCGACACCGAGGGTATTTTAGTAATTTAACCACCATGCCACGTGTCAAAGATTCAACGAGCCGTCATTTTTAGCACACTATGCCACGTGTCAAAAATTCAGCGATTCAAAAAAAAAAATAATAAAAAAATAAAAAAATCAGAAAAATAATAAAAAAATAAAAATCAGAAAAATAATAATAAAAAATTAGATTTTTTTGCCTATAAATAGATTTCAAATTTTTAGTTTCAAAATGTACCTCTTCTCTGAAATCCTTATAAATAAATTGAGAGTTCTTCATATTTTCTTCTTTTATTCAGTTTTATTTACGCTTTGTAGTAGTAATTCTATTTTTCCATGAGGGAGTAACCTCACCATGCTGAGGTAATAAGGTAATACTTTTACTTTTGCAATTTAGATTAATCTCCCTTAAAATATAATATATAAAATATTTAAAATCTGAATTAATAAAGGATACCGCCATTCTAGGTCGGTTGGTTTAAGTTTATATATCTGTTCCGCCTTATGGCTGGTTATATTTGAATTTGACTTAATCAGGATACCGCCATTCCGGACGGTTGGTTTAAAATATCACAAGATTATATATATTATTATTTTATGGGAGATATCTAAATAGTGAATAGTAAAAGTTAATTCCTTTTACCTTAGCATTTCTTTTTATTACTTTTCAGCAATTTCATTTTATGTCTTTTAAAGTTTATATCAGCTTTAGCTATGTGTTATAACTAAGTTAGTTATCTAGGGTTGTGATAAAATCTAATATTACCGATTAAAAAAGGGTTAGATTATAGTTTGGGTAACTAAAAGAATATTTGTTGAGTCATAACCTTAATGCCTTTTTATTAAGATCACTAATAAAATTGATTAGATAAAACTTAAAATGAACTAGACATAGGGATTTTAAGTTTAAAGACCTTATACTCAACAACCCACGATCTTCTTTAAGGATAGATAAACCTTTAATAGATTTCCTTACGGATAGGAATATACCTGTCGGGCAGGGGTAATCAATAATTGGAATTTAATCTTAATGAATCTAGGTAATTTAATTGGCATAGACATATGGTTCAATTTGATTATTCTAGGTATTTGTAAATGACCATCGGAAGAGGCTTTTACATAATTTAGTGTTCCAGATTAATAATTCAATAATTTACCCAACTATGATATAATCACTTCATCTTTTAAAAGATATTAGAAAGATTCACAACCCTAGATCTTTGAGTCTTTTATTTCTTTAGTATTTTCTTTTGTCTTTTTATCTTTTTATTTATTTAGCAAATCTACAAATCAAATCATTTCAAGCAATCAATCACTCCCCCCTCAATTAGATATTTGTAAATAAATAGTATCAACAATTAATAACAACAGTAGGAATTAAGTCCTCGTGGGATCGATATTTTTATACTACTTGAACGATACGTGCGCTTGCGTTATACGTGTGTGTTTACGCCGGTCAGAAGTTTCACCTGATTAGTCACTAACTTCTTTATTCTATTTTCTCTTGTCCTTTTGCTTTTGTGTGCAATAGTTTCACTACCTTTTTACTTTTGTAAAATTTTTGTGGGTATCATTGCTGTAAACCCTCACGAGACTACAACTTGTACACTAGGGACACCTATGGGTTTAAAGGCTTGTAACATATGCTAAATGCAACTGTGATCCCTACGAAAGTGGCTTAGTTAAATTTTATTTTAAAGACGTTTATGTTATTTTGTGTTTTGCTTGAGGACTAGCAAAATCTTAAGTTTGGGGGTGTGATGAGTGGTAAATGTATCACTATTTTCCACTCATTTGACCTAATATTTTGTATAGTTTCTTGAGTTTTGTGAATATTTTGATGTGTTTTGTGTTATTTTGTAGATAAATAAAATTTCAGGACTCTCTGGAGGTGATTTGGGACCAAAACAGTGAAAAAGGACATAAAATGGGAAAATTGTAAATTGGCGCGCGCGACGCGCAGGCTGCGTCGCGACACCTAACATGCGCCGCTCCATGCTAACGTGCGCCGGGTCCACATGTCATAATCTGAGAAGTTTGACTTTGCTAACGTGCGCCGTGCCATGTGTCACCATCAGCGCCTATATGGCAGGTTTATTTTGGTTCCGCCTTTATGACGAGTCAGACTTAATTTGACTTAATCAGGTTACCGCCTATATGGCTGGTTGGTAATATCATCACAAGTTAATATATTATATTAAGGGAGATATCTAAATTAGTAGTAGTAAAAGTAGATCCTTTTATCTTAGCATTTTATTTTATTGTAATTTTACTTTTCAGTATTTATTTTACCGTATTTACTTTTCAGCATTGTAATTTATGTCTTTTATTTTTAAGTTCTTACTCGCCCTAGTTATGTGTCATAACTAAGTTAGTTATCTAGGGTTGTGATGAATTCTAATATCACCGGTTTATAAGGGGTTATTTTGTAGTTTGGGTAATTTAAAGGTTTACTTATTAAGTCTTAAGTTTAATGCGTCTTGTTAACTGGCCATTAATAAGATTGATATGGTAAATCTAAAATAAACTTGACAAAGGAATTTTAGGTTTCAGCCTTAGACTTAATAGCCCACGATCTTCCTTGGGGATAGATAACCCTTTAATAGATTTCCTTAAAGGATAGACATATACCTGTCGGGCAGGGGTAACCTTTATTGGAACTAAATCTTAATGAATCCAGGTAATTTGGTTGACATAGACATATGGTTCAATTGGGTTATACTGGGTATTTGCGTGTGACCATCGACATAGGCTTTCGCATAGTTTCGTGTTCCAGGTTAGTAAACCGATTTATTATACAAACATGAAATAACCACTTCATCTTTTAAAAGACAATAGAAAGATTCACAACCCTAGATAGTTTCTTAATATTGAATTTTTTTAAACCTACTTTCGTACAATTTTATTTACTTGTTTTTAAATTTAGAATCATCACACTTTCAAATCAACCAAAAATTTGACCGGTACGTAGTCACACGCTTATAACGCAAGCGCACGTATCGTTCAAGTAGTATAAAAAGTATCGATCCCACGAGGACTTAATACCTAATTTATTAATTTTATGAGGTCAAATGATTACTAGTATCTAACAGGTTGATTGATTGATTTGAAATGGTGATGATTTTAAATTTAAAAACAAGTAAATAAAATTGCACGAAAGTAGGTTTAAGAAAATTCAATATTAGAAACTATCTAGGGTTGTGAATCTTTCTAATATCTTTTAAAAGATGAAGTGGTTATTTAATGTTTGTGTAATAAATCGGTTTACTAACCTGGAACACGAAATTATACGAAAGCCTCTATCGATGGTCAGACGCAAATACCCAATATAACCCAATTGAACCATATGTCTATGTCAACCAAATTACCTGGATTCATTAAGATTAAGTTCCAATTATGGCTACCCTCGCCCGACAGGTATATGTCTATCCTGTATGGAAATCTATTAAAGGGTTAGCTATCCTCAAGGAAGATCGTGGGCTATTAAGTCTAAGGCTGAAACCTAAAATTCTTTTGTCAAGTTTATTTTAGATTTACCAGATCAATCTTATTAGTGGCCAATTAACAAGACGCATTAAACTTAAGACTTAATAAGTAAACCTTTAAATTACCCAAACTAAAAAATAACCCCTTATAAACTGGTGATATTAGAATTCATCATAACCCTAGATAACTAACTTAGTTACGACACATAACTAGGGCTAGTAAAATAAAAGACATAAAGTAAAAATGCTGAAAAGTAAATACGATAAAGAAAATGCTAAAAAAGTAAATTTACAATAAAATATAATGCTAAGGTAAAATGATCTACTTTTACTATTTACCATTTAAATATCTCCCTTAATATAATATATTAACTTGTGATAATTTTTCCAACCAGCCATATAGGCGGTAACCTGATTAAGTCAAATTAAGTCCAACCAGCCATAAAGGCGGAACCAAAACAAACCTGCCATATAGGCGGTAAGAAAATTTAATTACCAACCGATCAATCTGGCGGTATCATTTCTTAGTCAAGTTTAAACCAGTTTAAAATGAATTACCAACCGACCAATATAGCGGTATTCTTATTAAGTCAAATTTTAAATAGTGAATATATTATAATTAAGGGAGATTAATCTAAATAGCAATAGTAAAAGAATTATCTTTCACCCTAGCAGGGGGAAGTTACCTTCTCTTGGTTGAATAGTAAAAACTGTAAAATTTAAAAAAAGGTAAATTACTATTCCTATTACAGAATGTAATTAAAATTAATTACAAAACTGAAATTAAAAAGAAACTAGATAGAAAACTCCATATTTAAATCAGAGAATTCAGAGAGGAAGGTACATCTGAAACTGAAATTTTGAGCTCAATTTATAGGCCTCGGTAACCCCCTCGCATCGCGACGCACAAGTTTCTTCGTGCGTCGCGACGCACTGACGTGTCGCTCTCTGATTCGTCGGCTTCAGATTCTTATCTACCACGTGGCATTATGGATAAGGTGATAAGATGACACGTGGCAAGGCGGCTGACAACTCAATGATTATGCTGACGTGGCGATGATGTGGCAACACGTGGCGATAGTGATTGTCGGCACCATAGAATGATGACACATGGCACACTGTGATTGGGTGACGATGACGTGGCGGTGACGTGGCACGTTGACTCGGTCAACTGGTGATGTGGACGATGACATGACTGACACGTGGAGTGACGATTGTCGGCATCATAGGATGATGACACGTGGCACGGTGCAAGTTAGCAGATCGTCTATGATGGTGACACGTGGCACGATGCACGTTAGCAAAGTCAAACTTATCAGATTATGACATGTGGACCCGGCGCATGTTAGCATGGAGTGGTGCATGTTAGGCGTCACGACACAGCCTGCGCGTCGCGACACGTTAATTTACAAATTTTCCCTTTTGTGTCATTTTTCACTGTTTTGGTCCCAAATCACCTCCAGAGAGTCCTGCAACTTTATTTATCTACAAAATAACACAAAACACATCAAAATATTCACTAAACTCAAGAAACTATACACAATATTAGGTCAAATGAGTGGGAAATAGTGATACATTTACCACTCATCACACCCCTAAACCTAACATTTTGCTAGTCCTCGAGCAAAACACAAAATAACATAAACGTATTTAAAATAAAATTTAACTAAGCCACTTTCGTAGGGATCACGGTTGCATTTAGCATATGCAACAAGCCTACCCATAGGTGTCTCTAGTGGACGAGTTGTAGTCTCGTGAGGGTTTACAGCAATGATACCCACAAACATTTTAAAGAAGTAAAAAGGTAGTGAAACTAATGCACACAAAAGCAAAAAGACAAGAGAAAAGAGAATAAAGAAGTTACAAATTTATGGAGACATTGAAGATCCATTTTAGTCAATTTTATGGAGAATTTAAAAATTAAATAATTCAAAAGGAAATAAACAAAAATTAACTTGTTTCAAAAATGGATTGAAATACGTATCAAGAGTGGGAACTCCTTACACAGCTATCTCTCACCAATTTCACCTTTTTAGTAAAAAAAAAAAATAAAAACGCAAAATATTTTTGTAATTTTTGAAAAATTTTCAATTTTTTATTGTAATTTTCAAAAACTTTTGGACTAAAAATAAAAACAACACACAACTAAAAACAAGATACTGATCAACTAATTCCCTCCCCCAAACCTAAATGAGACATTGTCCCCAATGTCTTAAACAGTAGAAGAAGAGTTTAGAAGATAGTACCTTGTTAACTGAAATTCTACACGAAAAGTTAAAGGTTAAGATCCAGATTAATCCGACGCCTCTTACCACGAACGTCATCAGACCAATTTATCTTTGAAAGAATAGGGTCAATTTGTGGTTCATAGGCTAAAATTTGATCAATTAGATCCGAAGCAGTTCTAGCAGTGAAAATGAGTTCTTTTAAAGGTTTTGACACTAACCCATTTCTCCGGGCATCATCAAGAAACACATAAAGAAAATCATAAAATCCTTCAACGTTGTACAGTCCAAGTGGTTTCTGGTGTATGTTCGCCCAAGATAACACTGTAAAAATTTCCTCCAATGTACCCAAGCCACCTGGCAAAGCAATAAAAGCATCAGCACGATTAATCATTTCTATCAATCGTTCATACATACCTGGCACGATCAGTTCCTCTTCGTTTGATGGTCCAATAAGATTTGCTTCTGCCAAGGGTTTTGGGATGATTCGCAAAACGTGACTGCCTCCTTGATGAGCGGAAAATATATCAATATTTACCGCCCCTTTTACTTAATATTTTGTTTAGTTTCGCGGGTTTGATGAACGTTTTGATATATTTTAGTTTATTTTGCAGATAAAATAATATTGGGACTTAATGAAATAATTTAGGACGAAATATGGGTCAAATAAGGGCAAAAATTGGACTTGACATATTAATTTTGGAGATTGGAAACTTGAAAGGGCGTTTTAACGAAGTGCAGTTTTGGGAATTCCAGTTTTATGCATCTGTCGTATTTTGGGCATAACCTATTACTCCGATATTGGATTGAGCTAATTCAAGTTCCAGATTAAAGAAGACTCAAAGATATACAGCTTTGAAAGACAAAATAATTTCTAATTCTGAAGAGTTCATGCCCAAAATTGATGAACCATCCAGAAGTGTGTTGTGTGTAATTATTAAAGTCACTTTCAATCATTTTCAAAGCAAAAAAATAAATTAATAAATAAATAATAAAAATTATCAAATCATCACCAAACATGATAAGAGATTAGTGGAGCAATTAATAATGGATTTGGTGGAGCAATTAGTGGAGAAATTAATAATGGATTTGGTGGAGAATTTGATGGATGATTTGATATAGGCAAAATTTTGCCTATAAATACCAAGCCATTTCATTTGTAAAATTCATACTTTCTTCTAAGGAATTCCTTAAGATATCGGATTGAGCTGATTCAAGTGCCAGATTAAAGAAGACTCAAAGATCTACAACTTTGAAAGAGAAAATATTTTTGAATTCTGAAGAGTTCATGACCGAAATTGATGAACCATCCAGAAGTGTGTGATGTGTAATTATTAAAGTCATTATCAATCATTTTCAAAGCAAAATATAAATTAATAAATAATTAATAAAAATTATCAAATCAACACCAAACAAGATAAGCAATTAGTGGAGTAATTATGGATTTGTTGAAGTAATTAGTGGAGAAATTAATAATGGATTTGGTGGAGAATTTGATGGATGATTTGATATAGGCAAAATTTTGCCTATAAATACCAAGCCATTTCATTTGTAAAATTCATACTTTCTTCTAAGGAATTCCTTAAGAATACTAAGAAGATTGTATCTTGTTTGTTTATTTACAGCTTTCAGTAATTAATTTCCGCTTTCGCACTTTCTTTTCTTTACTTTTCAGTTTTTACTTTCCGCAATTTACTTTTACGCACAAACCTTTTCTTTCTTTACTTTTGCAGTTTTTATTTTTCAAGCAATGAGGAGGTAACTCCCATTTGCTGGGGTAAAAGGTAAAGCTTTTATTATTGCTATCTAGATTAATCTCCCTTAAATATAAAATATAAACTATTTAAAATCTGACTTAATGAGGATACCGCTCTATTGGCCGGTTGGAAATTAATTATAAATTGGTTTTAACCTGACTAAGTATGGATACCGCCTGGTTGGTCGGTTGGTAATTAATTAATAATTTGACTTAATCAGGATACCGCCTATATGGCTGGTTGGTAATTATCACGCAAAGTTAATATATTATATTAAGGGAGATATCTAAAATAGTAGTAATAAAAGTTGATCCTCTAACCCCAACATTTTCTTTTATTGTACTTTTACTTTATTTAATTTCAGTAATTTAATTTTCAGCAATTTACTTTCAGTAATTTACTTTTATTTTTTTTTTTAATTTTTAATTTTTAATTTTTAATTTTTACTTTTTACTTTTTACTTTTTTTTTACTTTTCAGCAATTACTTTTCAATATTTAATTTTCAGAATTTACTTTATGTCTTTTATTTTATTTAATTTTTTACTCTGCCCGTAAATATGTGTCGTAACTAAGCCAGTTATCTGGGGTTGTGATGAAATCCAATATCACCGGTTTATAAGGGGTTAAATTATAGTTTGGGTAATATAAAGGTTTATTTATTGAGTCTTAATCTTAATGCTTTTATTAACTGGCCATTAATAAAATTGAACTGGTAAACTTAAAATGAACTAGACATAGAGATTTTAAGTTTAAGACCTTAGACTCAATAGTCCACGATCTTCCTTGAGGATAGATAACCCTTTAATAGATTTCCTTACAGGATAGATATATACCTGTCGGGCGAGGGTAGCCATTATTGGAACTTAAACTTAATGAATCCAGATAATTTGGTTGACATAGACATATGGTTCAATTGGGTTAAACTGGGTATTTGTGTCTGACCATCGACAGAGGCTTACACATAATTTAGTGTTCCAGGTTAATAAATCAATATATTACCCAAACATAAAATAATCACTTCATCTTTGAAAAGATATTAGAAGGATTCACAACCCTAGATCTTTGTGTCTTTTGTTATTTTCTTTAGTATTTTCTTTTGTCTTTTTATTTATTTATTTAGCAAATCTACAATCAACCAAATCAATCAAGCAATCATTCTCTTCACCTCAATTAGATATCTGTAAATAAATAGATTCAATAATTAATAACAACAGTAGGAATTAAGTCCTCGTGGGATCGATATTTTTATACTACTTGAACGATACGTGCGCTTGCGTTATACGTGTGTGTTTACGCCGGTCAAGTTTTTGGCGCCGTTGCCGGGGAATTATATCTTTTACTATTAATTTTGGGGTTAGATACGTTACTTGTATCTAATTTCTTTTTACATATTGTTTTTGTTTTCTTGTGTTTCAGGTTCTCAGAAACTACATGAGACGAACCAGAAGCTTTGAACTCCGATCGCTTGACCCAGAAATTGAAAGAACCATCAGACAGTTGAGAAAGGAAAGGCGAGAAGGCCAAGAAGCTTTAGTCAACATGGAACCTGAACCGTTGGAGGTTGCACCACCAATTCCCATTCGAGACAAAACCATTTCGGTGGTTGACAGACTCATTTCCTGTATTGTACTTCCTCCCTTACCAACAAATGTGTGTGACATCAAAACATGCATTCAGATGATTCAGCAGTCAGTTCAGTTCGGGGGGAATGCAACTGAATATCCTAATGCCCACATCAGTAACTTCCTGGAAGTTTGCGGCACTTTTAACTACAACAGAGCATCAGAAGAAGCAATGAAACTGCGTGTTTTCCCATACTCCTTGAAGGATAGAGCTAAAGCTTGGCTACATTCACTACCAGCAGGTTCTATCACATCTTGGAACACTTTAGCCACCAAATTTCTTACAAAGTACTTTCCACCAGCCAGAACCGGAAAGCTGAGGAATGACATCACATCCTTTGTACAACAAGATTCAGAATCCCTCTGTGAATCTTGGGAAAGGTACAAAGATTTGCTCCAGAAATGTCCTCACCATGAGATTCCAAAATGGCTTCAAGTCCAAACATTCTATAATGGACTTTCTAGAATAATGAGAACCACAATCGATGCTGCTGCTGGAGGAGCTTTAATGGCAAAAGGAGAAGATGAAGCCTGGGACCTAATCGAAGAAATGGCCAACAACAATTCTTTATGGCCAACAGAAAGGAGCATGATCCAAAGAATTGCAGGAATTTATGAAGTTGGAGCCAACACAGCACTGAATTCCAAGCTGGATGTGATTTGCAAAAATCTGGAAACTCTTAACATAAAAGTTAATGGTGGATCCACAAGTTCACCATTTGGAGGAGCAACTGAGTTAGAATATTTCAACCAACATAAAGAAACGGTGAATTATGTCAATAATTTCAACAGACAGGGGAACAATCCATATTCCAACACCTACAACCCAGGGTGGAGGAATCATCCCAATTTCGCATGGAGTAACAATTTAGGGCAAATGAACAATCCACCACCCGGATTCCAACAACAGAACAAAAGCCAGGAACATGCAAATGAACCAGGAATAACAGAAGTGTTGACCCACTTGAATAGAAGCAAAACACAACTCTCAAGCAGCAAGATATGATGCTATGTTTCAATCTCAAGCAACAAGATATGATGCTATGTTTCAATCCCAAGCAGCTTTAATTCAAAGTCAATCAGCTTCTATTAAAGCACTGGAGAATCAAATTGGACAACTGGCCAATGCTCAGAGTTACAGACCGCAATGTACCCTTCCTAGCAACACAGAGCCAAATCCAAGGAACATGTGGAAGGAGCAATGCCATGCCATCATGTTAAAAAGCGGTACTGAAATCAACAAAGATGTTGGAATCAAGGCAACAACAATTGAAGATTTTCCAAAAGAAATAAAGCAACAGATGGAGGAAAAAGAAGCAAAGGAAAAAGAACATATCACTCCACCTCCACCTTTTCCTCAACGTCTTCAGAAGAATAAACTGGATAAGCAGTTTGCTCGATTCTTGGAGGTGTTCAAAAAGCTGCATATCAACATTCCATTTGCAGAAGCGTTGGAACAAATGCCCAGCTATGCCAAATTCATGAAAGACATTCTTTCACGAAAGCGGAGATTGGGAGATTATGAGACAGTAGCATTATCAGAAGAATGCAGCGCCATCATTCAGAGAAAACTTCCTCCAAAGTTGAAAGATCCTGGCAGTTTCACTGTTCCTTGCACCATAGGACAACATGACTTCGGTAAGGCTCTGTGTGATTTAGGTGCTAGTGTTAACTTGATGCCTTTTTCTATTTTCAGGAAACTGCAGATTAGAGAAACAATGCCCACTTCAGTCTCACTACAACTTGCTGATAGAACGCTCGTATTTCCAAGAGGCGTAGTTGAGGATGTGCTGGTCAAGGTTGACAAATTCATTTTCCCAGCAGATTTTATTGTCATTGATATGGAGGAAGACGCAGACGTGCCAATCATCCTCGGGAGACCATTCTTGGCTATAGGTCGAACCATTATTGATGTACAAAAATGAGAACTAACCATGAGGGTACAAGACCAAGAAGTAACATTCAATGTTTTCAAAGCCATGAATTTCCCAGATGAAAAGAAGGAGGAATGTTTCAGACTTGATGTGATACATAGTACCGTTCAGAACTCTGATGAAAGACAAAGTTCTACTGACAAACTTAAAGCATGTCAATTACCTGTGGAGCCTGAAGATAAAGCGCACAGCGTACTGAAGAAGCCTATTCTTGCACTACAAGCAACAGAAGAGAAAAATTTCCATCAACTCAACGAATTGGAGGAATTTCACATACAGCCTTTTGAGGATGCCAAATTGTACAAGGAAAAGGCAAGGAAAAGACATGATGAGAAGATAGTGCGCATAAAACTGGAACCAGGGCAGAAGGTATTGTTAAACAAATCAAGGGGGAAATTCTTCCCATGGAAGCCAAAATCACGGTGGTCAGGTCCATTTGTGATCACCAAGGTTTTACCAGACAGAGCCGTTGAGATACATGATCCTGACTCCAACAAAACTTTCAAGGTTAAAAACAAGCATGTTAAGCACTACTGGGGAGAATCATTTGAGCGACAAAAAGAAAGTGTCACACTTTCAGATCTAGCCTAACGTTCGAGAAGTCACGTCTAGCTGACGACTTTAAACTTAGCGCTCGCAGGGAGGCAACCCATGCAATTTTTGTATATATTGTGATCTGGTGTGTTTTATTTTTGTGTGTTTAATTTTTGCAGGTTTAGTCATTTCACGATGGAAGAAGCTCTCGCAAATCTTCACAAGCAATTTCCTTCTCTCCCTCAAAAATCTCTGATGAAAGTCTACAAAGCTCGCTTGGAACGGATGAAACTACCGATGATCAAAGGTATTCCTAATGACATTCGTTGGGTATTTGAACCACGAGTCCGATTGGCAGGTGAGTCTTCTGACTCTTTTATTTCACATCTGCCTGGTTTTGGAAGAAGCACCTATGCAAAGAAACGTAGAGCTAAACAAATGGGTGTTTGTTACAAATGTGCACGCTGGAATTGCAATACTCGTTGTCGTTATTTAGGAATGGTGTCTGATAATCGCGAAGACAAAATTAAATTCATTAGGGATGGCTTGAGTAAAGAGTCTTTAGATGATATATCTTTAACTCTTGAGACAAATCCCAGTGGATATGTTCACATAGCCATTCGCAAATTACATACACAATTCCAAAAAGAAAGACAACAATTAAGTCTTGGGAATCTGACTCAAAAAGACCCTGTTTGCCAGTTTATAAGAAAATTGGATGGGAAGCTTGTCCCTGACGCATAGACGTCAATCAAGCCGTTACTTTTCTTGCAAATATTATATCTCTTTGTCTTTTCTTAATAATTGTGATTTGTTTTGTTGTTTTCTTTTATTTTCTCCGACAGGATCCATACCTTTTTGACTATCACGATATTATTTCGCTACTAATCGTCATCTGGAAGATACTTGTGCTATTTTTACTCACCCTTTTCAGGTACTATAAATTCAGCCCGTCATTGCACTTTTGAAGGCATCCAGAGTTGAGAAAGAAATACATATAAAAAATGGAAGCCACTTCAAGAAGACGAGTTGAAAACGTCTGTGTGTTTTGCGGTAGTAGTGTTGGTGTTAAGCCACAATACGTAGAAGCAGCACAAGAATTGGGTCGAGTCTTAGCTACAAGAAATATGCACTTAATATATGGCGGAGGCAATCTTGGACTTATGGGGATCGTTTCAAAAGCTGTACAGGAAGGAGGCAGTCACGTTTTGGGAATCATCCCAAAACCCTTGGCAGAAGCAAATCTTATTGAACCATCAAACGGAGAGGAACTGATCGTGCCAGGTATGTCTGAACGTTTGGTAGAAATGATTAACCGTGCTGATGCTTTTATTGATTTGTCAGGTGGTTTGGGTACATTGGAGGAAATTTTTATTGTGCTATCTTGGGCGAACCTGAACATACACCAGAAACCGCTTGGAAATTTTTGTGTGTTTCTTGATGATGCTCAGAGAAATGGGTTCGTGTCAAAACCTATGAAAGAACTTCTCTTTACTGCCAGAACTGCTCCGGATCTAATAGACCAACTCATAGCCTATGAACCACAAGTTGACCCTATCCTTTCAAAGATAAATTGGTCTGAGGACGATCGTGGTAAGAGGCGTAGGATTAATCTGGATCTTAACCTTTAATTTCTTGTAGAATTTCAGCTAACCAGGTATTATCTTCTAAACTCTTCTTCTACTGTTTAAGACATTGGGGACAATGTCTAATTTAGGTTTGGGGGAGGGAATTAGTTGATCAGTACCTCGTTTTTAGTTTGTGTGTTATTTTTATTTTTAGTCCAAAATTTTTTGAAAAAAAAAATAAAAAATTTCAAAAATTTCAAAAATTACAAAAATATTTTGTGTTTTTGTGTTTTTATTTTGACTAAAAAGGTGAAATTGGTGAAAGATAGCTGAGTAAGGAGTTTCCACTCCTGATACGTATCTCAAGCCTATTTTCGAAACAAGTTAATTTTTGTTTATTTCATTTTGAATTATTTAATTTGTGAATTCTCATTAAAACGGACTAAAATGGATCTTCATATGCTCAGTTGACAGATATTATCAACATATATAGTAACATACAGACATGAGCTAAAATTGAAAAGTTTGTAACATTTAGTGCTCTAGTTTAATTGGAGGAAACATCTCAAAAAGCAATGGAGTAAAAAAAAAAAAAAAAAAAAACGTCTGAGATCCGAGTTATTAAGTCTGTAAGGGTGTTTTAACACCTAGTGCCCTAAAGCCAACTGGTTTGGGAGTCACCGACCCAACACTCGCTACATGGATCGAAGATGCTGCAAAAATATATATATCTGAAGTCTGAGTGATTAAGTCCGTAGGGGTGTCTTAACACCTGGTGCCCTAAAGCCAACTGGTTTGGGAGTCACCGACCCAACACTCGCTACATAGACGGAAGATATTGTATATAAATAAAAAATAGAGAAAAATGAAAGAAAAAAATCAAAAAAATCAGAAAAATTATTCCATTGCTACAAAAAGGTGTGAAATCTGATAGAACTTTAGGACAAAAATATTACTCTCTTATCAACTGCACTTATGACTGTTGTGGGCAAAAATGAGTTGATTAATATTTTGTCGACTGTGTATATGGAGAATGGTAAAAATAATCGGAGAATTTACTTATTCGGTAATTAGAATGAAACAAAACAACTATTGATTTGGAGTAGAAGTTTCACCTGATTAGTCACTAACTTCTTTATTCTATTTTCTCTTGTCTTTTTGCTTTTGTGTGCATTAGTTTCACTACCTTTTTACTTTGTAAAACGTTTGTGGGTATCGTTGCTGTAAGCCCTCACGAGACTATAACTCGTCCACTAGGGACACCTAGGGTTTTAAAGGCTTGTTGCATATGCTAAATGCAACCGTGATCCCTACGAAAGTGGCTTAGTTTAATTTTAATTGTTTCTTGTATTTTTTTGTTGTTTTGCTCGAGGACTAGCAAAATGTTAGGTTTGGGGGTGTGATGAGCGGAAAATATATCAATATTTTCCGCCCATTTTACTTAATATTTTGTTTAGTTTCTCGGGTTTGATGAACGTTTTGATATGTTTTAGTATATTTTGCAGATAAAATAATATTGGGACTTAATGAAATCATTTAGGACGAAATATGGGTCAAATAAGGGCAAAAATTGGACTTGACATATTAATTTTGGAGATTGGAAACTTGAAAGGGCGTTTTAACGAAGTGCAGTTTTAGAAATTCCAGTTTTGTGCATCTGTCGTATTTTGGGCATAACTTTTTACTCCGATATCGGATTGAGCTAATTCAAGTTCCAGATTAAAGAAGACGCAAAGATCTACAGCTTTGAAAGACAAAATAATTTCTAATTCTGAAGATGTCATGCCTAAAATTGATGAACCATCCAGAATTGTGTTGTATGTAATTATTAAAGTCACTTTCAATCATTTTCAAAGTACAAAAAAATAAATTAATAAATAAATAATAAAAATTATCAAATCATCACCAAACATGATAAAAGATTAGTGGAGCAATTAATAATGGATTTGGTGGAGTAATTAGTGGAGAAATTAATAATGGATTTGGTGGAGAATTTGATGGATGATTTGATATAGGCAAAATTTTGCCTATAAATACCAAGCCATTTCATTTGTAAAATTCATACTTTCTTCTAAGGAATTCCTTAAGAATACTAAGAAGATTATATCTTGTTTGTTTAATTACAGCTTTCAGTAATTAATTTCCGCTTTCGCACTTTCTTTTCTTTACTTTTCAGTTTTTACTTTCCGCAATTTACTTTTACGCACAAACCTTTTCTTTCTTTACTTTTGCAGTTTTTATTTTTCAAGCAATGAGGAGGTAACTCCCCTTTGTTGGGGTAAATGGTAAAGCTTTTATTATTGCTATCTAGATTAATCTCCCTTAAATATAAAATATAAACTATTTAAAATCTGACTTAATGAGGATACCGCTATATTGGCCGGTTGGAAATTAATTATAAATTGGTTTTAACCTGACTAAGTATGGATACCACCTGGTTGGTCGGTTGGTAATTAATTATTAATTTGACTTAATCAGGATACCGCCTATATGGCTGGTTGGTAATTATCACGCAAAGTTAATATATTATATTAAGGGAGATATCTAAAATAGTAGTAATAAAAGTTGATCCTCTAACCCCAACATTTTCTTTTATTGTACTTTTACTTTATTTAATTTCAGTAATTTAATTTTCAGCAATTTACTTTTATTTTTTTTTTAATTTTTAATTTTTATTTTTTACTTTTACTTTTTACTTTTTTTTACTTTTCAGCAATTTACTTTTCAATATTTAATTTTCAGAATTTACTTTATGTCTTTTATTTTATTTAAATTTTTACTACCCGTAAATATGTGTCGTAACTAAGCTAGTTATCTGGGGTTGTGATGAAATCCAATATCACCAGTTTATAAGTGGTTAAATTATAGTTTGGGTAATATAAATGTTTATTTATTGAGTCTTAATCTTAATGCTTTTTATTAACTGGCCATTAATAAAATTGAACTGGTAAACTTAAAATGAACTAGACATAGAGATTTTAAGTTTAAGACCTTAGACTCAATAGTCCACGATCTTCCTTGAGGATAGATAACCCTTTAATAGATTTCCTTACAGGATAGACATATACCTGTCGGGCGGGGGTAGCCATAATTGGAACTTAAACTTAATGAATCCAGATAATTTGGTTGACATAGACATATGGTTCAATTGGGTTAAACTGGGTATTTGTGTCTGACCATCGACAGAGGCTTACACATAATTTAGTGTTCCATGTTAATAAATCAATATATTACCCAAACATAAAATAATCACTTCATCTTTTAAAAGATATTAGAAGGATTCACAACCCTAGATATTTGTGTCTTTTGTTATTTTCTTTAGTATTTTCTTTTGTCTTTTTATTTATTTATTTAGCAAATCTACAATCAACCAAATCAATCAAGCAATCATTCTCTTCACCCTCAATTAGATATCTGTAAATAAATAGATTCAATAATTAATAACAACAGTAGGAATTAAGTCCTCGTGGGATCGATATTTTTATACTACTTGAACGATACGTGCGCTTGCGTTATACGTGTGTGTTTACGCCGGTCACTCCTTCCTGTACAGCTTTTGAAACGATCCCAATAAGTCCAAGATTGCTTCCGCCATATACTAAGTGCATATTCCTTGCAGCTAAGACTCGACCCAATTCCTGTGCTGCTTCTACGTATTGTGGCTTAACACCAACACTAGTACCAAAAAACACACAGATGTTTTCAACTCGTCTTCTTGAAGTGGCTTCCATGTTTTACTCTGGATGCCTTCAAAAGTACAATGATGAGTTGAATTTATAACACCTGAAAAGGGTGAGTAAAATAATAGCACTAGTACATGCCAAATGACAATTATTAGTTAACAGTAAAATAAATCGTGATAGTAAAAAAGGTCTGGATCCTGTCGGAGAAAATAACAAAACAAATTACAATTATTAGGAAAAGATAAAGAGATATAATATGTACAATAATTTACAAATTGATTGACATCTATGCGTCAGGGACAAGCATCCCATCCAATTTTCTTATAAATTGGAAAACAAGGTCTTTTTGAGTCAGATTCCCGAGACTTGACTATTGTCTTTCTTTTTGGAATTGTGTATGTAATTTGCGAATGGCTATATGAACATATCCACTGGGATGCGTCTCAAGAGTTGAAGATATATCATCTACAGACTCCTTACTCAAGCCATCCCTAATGAATTTAATTTTATCTTCGCGATTATCAGACACCATTCCTAAAGAACGACAATGAGTATTGCAATTCCAGCGTGCACATTTGTAACAAACACCCATTTGCTTAGCTCTACGTTTCTTTGCATATGTGCTTCTTCCAAAACCAGAAGATGTGAAATAAAAGATTCAAAAGACTCACCTGCCAATCAGACTCGTGCTTCAATTACCCAACGAAAGTCATTAGGAATATCATGGATCATCAGTAGTCTCATCCGTTCTAGGCGAGCTTTGTAGACTTTCATCAGAGAGTTTTGAGGGAGAGAAGGAAATTGCTTGTGAAGATTTGCGAGAACTTCTTCCATCCTGAAATGTCTTAATCTGCAAAAACTAAACACACAAAATTAAATCACACCAAATCACAATATATACACAAATTGCATGGGTTGCCTCCCTGCGAGCGCTAAGTTTAACGTCGTCAGCTAGACGTGACTTCTCGAACGTTAGGTTGGATCTGAAAGTGTGACACTTTCTTTTTGTCACTCAAATAATTCTCCCCAGTAGTGCTTAACACGCTTGTTTTTAACCTTGAATGTTTTGTTGGAGTCGAGATCATGTATCTCAACGGATCTGTCTGGTAAAACCTTGGTGATTAGGAATGGACCTGACCACCATGATTTTGGCTTCCATGGGAAGAATTTCACCCTTGATTTGTTTAACAGTACCTTATGCCCTGGTTCCAGTTGTATGCGCACTAACTTCTCATCATGTCTTTTCCTTGCCTTTTCTTTGTACAATTTGGCATTCTCAAAAGGCTGTGAAATTCCTCCAATTCATTGAGCTAATGGAAATTTTTCTCTTTTGTTGCTTGTAGTGCAAGAATTGGATTTTTCAGTGCAAAAGACGTTTTATCTTCAGGCTCCATAGGTAATTGACATGTTTTAAGTTTGTCAGTAGATATTTGCATTGCATTGGATTTCTGAATGGTACTGTGTATCACATCAAGTCTGAAACATTCCTCATTCTTTTCATCATCTGTGAAATTCATGGCCTTGAAAACATTGAATGTTACTTCTTGGTCATGTACCCTCATGGTTAGTTCTCCTTTTTGTACATCAATAATGGTTCGACCTGTATCCAAGAATGGTCTCCCGAGGATGATTGGCACATATGCGTCTTCCTCCATATCAAGGACAATAAAATCTGCTGGGAAAATGAATTTGTCAACCTTGACCAGCACATCCTCAACTACGCCTCTTGGAAATACGAGCGTTCTATCAACAAATTGTAGAGAGACTGAAGTTGGCATTGTTTCTCCAATCTGCAGTTTCTTGAAAAAAGAAAAAGGCATTAAGTTAACACTTGCACCTAAATCACATAAAGCCTTACCAAAGTTATGTTCTCCTATGATGCAAGGAATGGTGAAACTGCCAGGATCTTTCAAATTTCAGGGAAGCTTCCTTTGAATGATAACACTGCATTCTTCTGATAATGCTACTGTCTCGTAATCTCCCAATCTATGTTTTCGTGAAAGAATGTCTTTCATGAATTTGACATAGCTGGGCATTTGTTCCAACGCTTCTGCGAATGGAATGTTGATGTGCAACTTTTTGAACACCTCTAGGAAACGAGCAAACTGCTTGTCCAGTTTGTTTTTCTGAAGACGCTGAGGAAAATATGGAGGTGGAGTGATCTGTTCTTTTTCCTTTGCTTCTTTTTCCTCCATATTTTGCTTTATTTCTTTTGGAACTTCCTCAGCAGTTGTTTTGGCTCCAATATCTTTGTTGATTTCAGTACCGCTTTTTAACATGATTCCATGACACTGCTCATTCCCTATGTTCCTTGGATTTGGTTCTGTGTTGCTGGGAAGATTCCCCGGCGGTCTGTAACTTTGAGCATTGGCCAGTTTTCCAATTTGATTCTCCAATGCTTTGATGGAAGCAAATTGGCTTTGAAACATAGCATCATATGCTGCTTGTTGCTTTTTGAACATCTCTGCAATCCATTCTTTCATTTCTGGTTCTTTTTCAAACTCATGGCTTTTGTTCTGTTGCTGGAATCCAGGTGGTGGAAAATTCTTTTGCCCTGAATTGTTGCTCCATGAAAAATTGGGATGATTCCTCCACCCTGTGTTGTAGGTGTTGGAATATGGATTGTTCCTCTGTCTGTTGAAATTGTTGACATAATTCACCGTCTATTCAAGTTGGTTTGGTTCTGGTGCTCCTCCATATGGTGAACTTATGGATCCAGTGGTAAGAGTCTCCATGAATTTGCATATCTGATCCAGCTTGGCGTTGACTGCTGTATTGGCTCCAACTTCATAAATTCCTGTAATTCTATGGATCATGCTCATTTCTGTTGGCCACAAGGAATTGTTGTTGGCCATTTCTTCGATTAGGTCCCAGGCTTGATCTTCTCCTTTTGCCATCAAAGCTCCTCCAGCAGCATCATCGATTGTGGTTCTCATCAATCACACGCGTATAACGCAAGCGCACGTATCGTTCAAGTAGTATAAAAAGTATCGATCCCACGAGGACTTAATACCTAATGAGGTCAAATGATTACTAGTATCTAAAAATTTGATTGATTTGAAATGGTGAGTATTCCCGCTTGTCATGCGAGTGACCCGGGTTCGATCCCCGACAACGGCGCCAAAAACTTGACCGGCGTAATCACACGCGTATAACGCAAGCGCACCTATCGTTCAAGTAATATAAAAAGTATCGATCCCGTGAGGACTTAATACATAATCTATTAATTTAATGAGGTCAAATGATTACCAGTATCTAACAATTTGATTGATTTGAAATGATGATGATTCTAAATTTAAAAACAAGTAAATAAAATTGCACGAAAGTAGGTTTAAGAAAATTCAATATTAAGAAACTATCTAGGGTTGTGAATCTTTCTAATGTCTTTTAAAAGATGAAGTGGTTATTTCATGTTTGTATAATAAATCGGTTTACTAACCTGGGACATGAAATTATGCGAAAGCCTCTGTCGATGGTCAGACGCAAATACCCAGTATAACCCAATTGAACCATATGTCTATGTCAACCAAATTACATGGATTCATTAAGATTTAGTTCCAATAAAGGTTACCCCCGCCCGATAGGTATATGTCTATCGTGTAAGGAAATCTATTAAAGGGTTATCTATCCTCAAGGAAGATCGTGGGCTATTAAGTCTAAGGCTGAAACCTAAAATTCCTTTGTCAAGTTTATTTTAGATTTACCAGATCAATCTTATTAATGGCCAGTTAACAAGACGCATTAAACTTAAGACTTAATAAGTAAACCTTTAAATTACCCAAACTACAAAATAACCTCTTATAAACCGGTGATATTAGAATTCATCACAACCCTAGATAACTAACTTAGTTATGACACATAATTAGGGTGAGTAAGAACTTAAAAATAAAAAGACATAAATTACAATGCTGAAAAGTAATTGCGGTAAAATAAATACTGAAAAGTAAAATTACAATAAAATAAAATGCTAAGGTAATACGCAAGAAGAAACTTGCGCGTCGCGACACGCTGACGTGTCGCTCTCTTATTCGTTGGCTCAGATTCTTATCCGCTGACGGGGAAATTGCGGATGATTAACTCAATAATTGTGCTAACGTGGCAGTGACATGGCGATGACGTGGCGACACGTGGCGAAAGTGATTGTCGGCACTGTAGGATTGCAACACATGGCACGCTGTGATTGGCTGATGATGATGTGGCGGTGACGTGGCACGTTGACTCGGTCAACTAGTGATGTGGGCGATGACATGGCTGACACTTGGAGTGACACGTGGCGATGGCGATTTTCGGCACCATAGAATGATGACACGTGGCACGGCGCACGTTAGCAAAGTCAAACTTCTCAGATTATGACATGTGGACCCCACACACGTTAGCATGGAGCGACGCATGTTAGACGTCGCGACGCAGCCTGCGCGTCGCGACGCGCCAATTTACAATTTTTCCATTTTGTGTCTTTTTTCACTGTTTTGGTCCCAAATCACCTCCAGAGAGTCCTGAAACTTTATTTATCTACAAAATAACACAAAACACATCAAAATATTCACAAAACTCAAGAAACTATACAAAATATTAGGTCAAATGAGTGGGAAATAGTGATACATTTACCACTCATCAACAATCATTACATTGAACTTGAAAAGGCCCTCAGTGAGGTATCATTTTCCTACATAAACATCATTTTTGGTCAATACAAACTTGTCAGAAACAAATACAAGCTTAAAGCCATTCTTGCTAAGGAGAGAGCCCGAGACCAAGTTCTTCCGAATATCAGGACCATGCAATTCATTCTTCAATTTAAGCTCCTTTCTGGATGTCATCTTCAGAACCATTGTGCCACCATCGATATTCTGATACGAGGAAAACATCTTGCTATCAGCAGATATATGACGAGTGGCCCCAATGTCTACCCACAATTCTCTCGGATTCCCAACCAAGTTGGCTTCAGTTACCACTGTTGAGAGGTTCATCTCTGAGATTTCATCAGTCAGCTGCTCATCTTTAGTGACATGGGCCTCATTTTTCTTTTTCTTACTTTTGTCCTGAGACTTCATGTTGTCCTTTTCGATCCTCAATCGAACTCCAAGATCTTCAAGGCTCATCTGCTTCTTTTTGTTTTTCAGATAGCTCCTAAAGTCCTTCCATGATGGAGGCAACTTTTCAATGATGGTGGCAACTTGAAACGTCTCACAGTGTTTCATCCCTTCATCCAATATTTCATGAATGATCAAATGTAGTTCACCCAATTGAGACATTACCATTCTTGAATCTACCATTTTGTAGTCCAGGAACCTACCCACGGTAAATTTCTTTTGCCCGAAATCCTCAATTTTGTATTTATTCTTGAGAGATTCCCAGAGAATCTTCACAGAAATCATGCCTTGGTACACATTGTACATGGTATTGTCAAGTCCTCTCAAGAGGTAGTTCTTGCACAAGAAGTCGTCTGACGACCATGTCTATTCTCGCAGTTGCTTGGCTATTTTCATTTCTCCCTCCACAGGACCCGGAGAATCTTTGAGGTATTTAGCCAACTGGAGAGTTGTCAAGTAGAACAACATTTTGCTCTGCCACTGTTTAAAGTTTGCTCCACCAAGCTTTTTCGATTTTTCTCCATGAGCGACCGGTACTGAGATGTTTCCGCTAGCCATATATAACTGGAAAATCAACAGCGATCAATAAGTCTACAAAAGACAAATTGTACAATGATCAACGAATGATCTTGTTCAAGTGATATACCAAGTATCCACTCGTTGTTATATTGGAAAGTAGTACCAATTAACACAAGTCCTTGAATTTACAACTAAGGTTTCTTATGATAAGTAAATAAAGGAATATTCCCAGAGGACGAGGGGGGTCCGAAGTAACCACTTAAGTCCCTGACCGTTTAGGGTCTTATCGCCTTTTTGACAGAATATCCTTTAAAAACTTCCTTAATAGAATCTCTTAGGGATTCAAACTTAGTATTATACTTTTACAATACAATGTGTATATATATGTGTATTAATCAATCAAGCTTGGATGAAATTACTTGTGTAAAATTACACTTTTAATTCTCAACCAAGTATGCAATACACAATTAAATTTCAACTTTATCACTATGTGTATGCTTGTGATAATTGAACACCCTAATATTAACTTAAATCTATACTACCAAGTTTATGGTAATATAGTATATGATTTTCCTAAGTTAATATTATGACAATATAAATTAATCTAAGCTATTCAATTTAGAAGAAATTCCAGGATTATCTCGTTAGTGTCACATTCGTATCTTCGTTCGAAAGAAACTGTCCAGTGAGTTCACGTTCTTGTAGCGTTCTAAGACGCGTTCGAACAAAGTGTTTCAGAGATTTCATGTTTGTACATCGTTCGAGAACGCGTTCGAATGAAATATTCCAGAGAATTTACGTTCGTGTAGCGTCCGAAAACGTGTTCGAACGAAATGTTCCATAGTGTTTACATTCATGTTGCTTTTAAAGACGCGTTCGAACGTTCTTTGGTAGAAGACTTGCGTTCGAGTTGTGTTTGAATACACGTTCGAACGCTCTTACAAAAATTCAAAATTTTGCCTACACGTTCGTCGGGCGTTCGAACACCCATGCGTATTTTTCATGCACAAAATACATTTTCCAGAAAATTTCTTATTAATACATGCGAATTTTCATCTAACAACACTTAAATTATGATAAGTTCTTAAGATTATTGGGGAATTATGTGTGTTATTAAACGAAATCAAACATGCATCAACAATCAATAAAACCAGAACACAAACATGCCAATATTATACATAAATCCTAAAACTTAGAGAATAAACAAAAACCTGGAAAATGAAGAAAACTTATGAAAAGTTATAGTCCAAGTCGAGTTGCCTCTGTCTTTAAGAACTTATTATCCCCGTCTCGGTGCTCTACGGATTTTATGGCTAACGTCTTCCTAGGATAACTTGGATTCATCTTGTTCAAGGGGCACTCCTTAACAAGATCTCGAACTGGGACAATGGTGGAATCTCTCTCTCTGACTCTAAAACACAAAGATGTGACACAAGACTTATGAATTTTCTTCTGGATGTTTAGAATGAACTTGAAAGCCTCTTAAATAGACATGGAAGGGTGCCTTAAGGGCACCATTTGGTTTGGGGTGTAACCCTCCTAAGGGTTATACCCATTCCATGCACCATTTTGAGCCTAAGAGTGTGTTCTTCTAATTTGGAGGACATGTCCTAATATGTTGGTACCCTTCCCATAGGACACCACCCAATGGACATGACCCCATTCATCCAAACTCAATATTTAGAGAATTTACAACAAATATTTAGTGATAGAGGTGGGAAATTTCGGATACGAGACGGGTTTGAGAGTTCTCACTCGGAAAATGAGAATTCGAGTAATGGAAATTAATTTTCAAAGGGTCCCAAAATAATACCAATGTCTCATCCCGTCCCGAAATCGTCGGAAATGGGTATCAGTCGGGAATTGGGGATTTCCAAAAATTGGAGTGATTCTGTGATGAAAGGTTTACTTACTTCTAGAACATGTGATATGATACTTTTTGCAATTACACGAAATGCTCTGTACATGTAAAAAGTGTTCACACACATTATATGAATGCTCGTTTTCTTTTGGCAAGTTTTATGTGTGCTTTAGGTAATGATTTTATACCTGGTTTTAATGGTAATGTTCACCCGTCATTTTTGAATCTTATTTCCATGTGTGTTTCACAACTTCACCTATTGTATTGGAATGATTTTAGCTGAAGATTATTTTTCGTTATAAGGGAAAAATAGAGAATTTTCCCATCGAATAAATCTCCTTCAACGGTGAATTTATTTTGTTAGTGAGAATTTCATAAACTTGACAAAAGATAGACAAATCACAAAGGTAAGGATTTACGTGGTTTTACGGACAGTGGCTACAACTTATATTCATGGGAGAAAATGGATCACTTTTATTATGCTCGGGGTAAAAACAGACTCGTGCACTGGACAAAAGAATCACATATTACAACAAATACCCCTCGAGTTTTTACAATATGGCCAGGTTACGACTCACTTTCTCTCTCTATCACTGTTTTGCTTTACAGGTTTTTGCTATCAACTTATAAGTGTTCTAAAATGTGAAAATTGCTAACCCTTGAAATTGTGATTTCAAACCCTTTATATAGGCTCCAAAATCTACTATTCCACCAACTCTGACATCAACACATGTCACTTAGCCAACATCACAGCCACAACTCTCCTCAACTACCCTCAGATCTAGCCAATTAGATTAACTCAATCCTTTGCTACTGCACCAACCTATAGTGGCCTCTAGCGGCTGTTGCTCTGCCACTACACCAGCTTATGGTGGCTGGCTGGGCCTATGACCTTTCTGAACCGTTATTTTTTCTCCTCCATCATTAGTCTTCTAGAAGCGTTTCTCCCTAGGTAGGGCATACATCATGTTGCACCCATACTAGTCAGCTAATGATCTCATCTTCGTTCCTTGGGTTGGGCTACCAAGGAAGATAATATTTCTCAAAGTTCCTCCCTTAACACTGTAACATCCCCAATCCAGAGATGGTACTAGTAGGGAATAGGCTGTCATATCTTCCTGAGCCTATGACTATAACCATCATTACTAAATTTATATCACTATGCAAACTCAAATGTAGGGACCATTGCCCCTTACAAAAACATGAAATACTTCTTAAATAAGTATAATAGTATAGTGACAATACTTCTTTCACAGCTCTACTCATGACACTTTAGTTTGTTACACATAAAAACTCAACTATACATGATGCATGAACCATAAATTTTCTTGACTCTGACTGTACTCAATTTCTGTCTTGACTTGACTCAATCTGGTGAACCCAACACCATAGTGACTGCCATTAGTATCCATCCTCTTGAGCTCGTCCTCCATGTAATCTGTAAAACAAAAACACTGGGAGTGAGGGGGTTAGATCATTTGAACGATCTAAGTGAGTGGACGATTAAAATAAAAACTGATATGCTTTTATAAAACTTTGATTCTAGAACCGGAACTGTCACCAGAAAAACCATCTTTTTCTGAAAACACTTTTCTCATTTGAAAACACCACTTTTCCCAAAAATTTTCTGTAAAAACTATTCTGTCTACAAACTCTGAGTCTTTTATGTGAAACTAAATTTTCTTTCTAAAATTCTTTTATAAAGCTTTCAATTCTGAAAATCGTATCTCTGAAAACCTTTTCTCTGAAAATCTGTCACTCAAATTTGTCTCTGAAAAACCTGACACATGGAGGCGTTACGTATCGCTGTCCCCTCATATGCCTAACTAGTGGTCTTGGGGCGTTATGTATCGTCGTCTCTCAAGCTACTGAACTAGAGCCAAGAGTGCGAATCTATACTACTGCCTGACCTTGAACTAGGATATAGGGGCATCTGTCATCCCTAGTCCTGAACTAGGATCTGAGGGCGTTACGTTTCGCCGTCCCCCTAGTCCTCTACATGTGTACATGTTCTATCCGTCAATTTCATATCTGAGTCAAGTTACATACTGAGGTGGGTTTTTCCCCCATGCCTCGAAAACATAACACCATGCTTTGAAAACGTCTATTTTCTAAGTCATTTCTCAAAATATGTTTAATCAAAATATAATTGATAGTGAACTTAGCTAACGCCCTAAATGCGAAAAAATAAGTTTGTCATGAAAAATAACATAACAAAAATCAACTTAAGGAAAAATGTCCACTAACAGATTTGGAATCTGGCTGGCATTACTCACTTGTTGAAGAAAACTCTGGTTCCTGCGATGATCTATAATTGGTAACTTTGATTAGAAAGTGGGCTGGGGAACATTTTTCGAATTAAACTAAGTTTATCCACTCAAGCACTTATTATTATTTCAATGCATATCGTACTTATATCATGATGTAATGTGTATACACAAACTGATACGAGACCCTTAGGATGGCCTCTAACACGCTAGGGTGAAGCTGGAATGATTGAAAACTGATTCTGGGGAATTTCTGCTCACGAGTCACGACGCTACCCCACACGCGTCGCGACGTAAAAAGCCAAGCGTCGCAACATTCCCGAGACAGTAAGTTTCATCTGCTTTCTGTGTCACGATGCAAGTTCTTAGGTATCGCGACGTTCAAATTCCAGAAACGAATCTGGGAAAATTTCCCAGTACGCGTCGCGATGCCAGGGTTTCGCGTCGTGACCCTCACCTGAATTCAGGACCCAAACTTCCATTTCATCTTCATTTTCAACTTCTATAACTCCACATAAGCAAATAACCTCAATAAGTATCAAAAATATTATCAATATCGTCCTCAACATCAGCTCATATCCATTCTATAGACTCCACTTAATTTCATACCCAAAAATTTAACAAATTAGGGGTTTCCCACAATCACCATTTTCTTGACACAATAATCACTCAATCATCATCACATTCAAGTCAACAACATATTATAATTATCAAAACATCAAAACATAATGTATCACAATTTGGGTCAAGATTATCCTTACCTTGAATCACACTCTTCCTTCACAACTAAAGCCTCAAAGCTCCCTTTTTATCTTCCTAGGCTTGATTTGAGTTGGATTTTCTCTATTTTATTTCCAATTTCTTACAAATATCCATCTATTTCTTCTTCTTCCTTTCTCCTCTCCATCTCTTCACGTTTTCTTCAACCTCTTCTCTAATTTTGGTAAATATTGAATAATACCCTCCTTTATGTTGGACAATTATGACCCATAGCATTACTATTTGTAAGGAACATGGTGTTTTTGTACAAATTAACTATGTGACAAAAGGAAATTGTTATTTTATCATTATTGTAATTGGATTACTTGGATATATATAATGATAAAAGTCCATATGGTTAAATCGGATTAATAAGATATGAGACAGTATTAATCTACGAACGGTTTAATCATTAAATATCCCTAGTCGTAATATTATCGAGACTGGACATCGATAATGTAGAATATACTAGTATTACACTTGTGCGTGTTATGAAAGCTTAACGACATAGTTATCATATATTTAGGTATTGAATACTTATGCAAGTGTGATAAGAGGTTCTGTTAGCCGTTAGACTGGGAACAACTTCACTCTGGATAGACCCCCTCGAAATCCCATTGGTAGTATGACTATGTGTCTATGGGAATCCGAAAAAGGGTAGATGTATGTGATCTTTAACCTGAGACTTGCATCGCTATTACTTGCGACAATCAGTTTACTTTGGTATTAGTCGTCTGGAGCTTTAACAGGTTCTGTGTATGCCTCTATTGGGTTTATTGAGAATCGTAGTGTATTGGAAGTGATGTCAAGATGGGAGTATCACTTCAGTCATATAGAGATGATGGTCACACATGATACAGAACTAGTATTCTTAAATGCTGCAACTATCAGGATAGTATGACTAGGTCATGATTATCCGATTACAGATACTAGTTACGCAGGATCCGATATATGCTTTGTATGAGGCAAACACAGCGCCAGCCCTAGGCCTAGCATGTGACATCCGATACTGGATCGTATTACGCATTACATTGTATTACTACACCTGATACATATGATATTCCTCAGAGGATATTTCTGGAGAATTGGGTAGGCACGGTGCTTTGCTAGAAGCCAACCATGTCTTGTAAATCGATGAGAACGTGGTACGGGGTACGCATGTGTTCGGATAGTTCGATGACCGTATTTACTGCCAACATATCCATAAATCTCTTGGATCGCTTTCCAAAGATTCACCAATGATATTTGACTCGAATAGAATTAATCTGGGATTAATTATGAGAGAGAAAATTAATCTGGGATTAATTACGGCAAGAATTAATCTGGGATTAAATTCGTACAGAAGAGATAAAGCGATTAATTTGGAATTAATCGATAAAATAAATTTAATAGTTAAATTAGATTTTTCTATTTATTTTATTTATTTGGGCTAAAATAATATATTGGATATATTAATTGAAATTGGATTTCAATACGAAATTAAAATTGGATTTTAATTCGAGCGAACGAATTAATTTAGAATTAATTCGTAAGCAACTATAGTAATAATTTTACGAGGCATAAATTTTTAATTAAATTGGATTTAATTATGTAACGACGGGAAATTCGTTTAATTCGGAATTAAACGAACCCGGGCCCAAGTCTTGTTGTGTGTTGGAGAAGCCAACTTAAATTTGGAATTTAAATGGGTGGGACCCATAACTTACATCACTTGTCACTATTTGATGGAAGTAGTTGGCAAATATTTAAGGCATCAATTAAACACACAACAACTTGATTTTTGGAAAACACATGAATTATTCATCTTTCTTCTCTCTTTGCTCATTGCCGATTCTCTTACACCTTGGAGGTGAAAATTTTGATTAGATCAAATTTGATCAAGATAGCACTTGGAGAGTTGATTAAGGTGATAGGGAAACTCACCCAAGAGTTGGAACAACAAACCTAAAGCTTGGAGCTTCATCCATTCAAGAAATTTTGGAAATTTCTCAACACATCAATGTAAGTATTTCCGCAACTCTACTTGATTATTCACACACAAATCATGTTTAGGATATTGGGCATGTATTAGAGACACTAACACTTTATACTAGGGGTTATTTGAAATTGATAAAATTAGAGGAGAGTTTAGATATTTAGAAATGCTTTGAGAATTTACTAGAATGACCCTCTAGTACTATTCATCCAGATTTTTGATCTTTATTTTCAACCTACGTCTGTTTTGAATTTGAAAAAATGTTCAACTCGGAAGTTGTAGGTCTTGATCTCAGCTTTCCGGTGATATAACACTCGTAAAAATCAGAGTTCTTATGAGAACGATATGACCCAAATACCATGAGCTATCCGGAGTGGAACATTGTACAATTTCGTATCGAAATTTCAAGAAATATACTAATGAGTGGAAAATATATCAATATTTACCACCTATTTTACTTAATATTTTGTATGATTTCTCGAGTTTTATGAATATTTTGATGTGTTTTAGTTTATTTTATAGATAAAATAAAATCGAGACTTAATGGAATCAATCAGGATGAAATATGGAACAAATAAGGGCAAAAACTGGACTTGACATTTGGATTTTGGAGGTTGGATACTTGAAATGACGTTCTAACGAAGTACACTTTTGGAAATTTTAAATTTGCGTAATTTTCATATTTTGGCCATAACTTGCTACTTCGATATCGGATTGAGGTGATTAAAGTTCCAGATGAAAGAAGACTTAAAGATCTACAACTTTGATGTTCATTAGAATGTCAAATTCTGAAATTTTCAAGACCGAAATTGATGAAAAAGCTAAATTGAGTTATGTGTAATTATTAAAGTCATTATCAAAAACAAAAAAAAAATGGAAAATGGCAATTTACAATTGTCAAACTTCCACGATTTGGTGGAGTGATTGGTGCCATGTTTAGTGGCATATTTGGTGGAGAAATTTGTGGAGAAATTGGTGGAGGCAAAATTTTGCCTATAAATATAGCTTGATTTCATTTGTAAATTTCATACTTTCTTTCAGGTTTCTCTTAAGGACCTTGAGGATTGTATCTTGTTTGTTTATTTTCTGTATTTTAATTATGTATTTTTATTTTTAGTAATAATATTTTGTGTGTTTTTACTTTTTTTTTTATGTTTAGTAATTAATTTCCGCTGGGGGAAGGGTGAAACCTTTAATATGATAAGGTAGATCAATCTAACTTATTTTATAATATGGAAATTGTAATTTAGTAATATCGATTAACGTTGATACAACCTATATGGATGGTTTTATTTATTTTATATAATGTGACACCGCCTATATGGTTGGTCTTTAGGTGACAGATGATTACGCCTTTATGGCTGGTTTATGGACAAATAATAACACTGCCTTTATTGCTTGTTTGAATTAATTAATCTGGTAACACTAACGATTTCTATATTATAATCAAGTGAGATTTCTACATTTTGAAATATTAAAGGTGGATCCCCTAACCCCAATATTTTATTTTTAATCTAGGGAAGTGATGAAGCACAATATTCACAAGTTTAATAATTGATTTTCTTTATATAATGTGTGATGTTTTGGCTTGTTTATTGAATCTTAACCTTAATGCTTTTTGTTTCCTGATCACCAATAAGATTGATGTGGTAAACTTAAAATGAACTTGGAAAAGATATTTTAGGTTTCAGTCTAAGAATCAATAGCTCACGATCTCACGTTAAGGATTTCCTTTCAGGATATGAATATATCTGTCGGGCATGGGTAGCCACAATTGGGACTTGAACTTAATGAATTCGGAGTTTCTTAATTAACATAGGAATATAGTTAATATGGTTACTTTGGGTGTTTGCATCTGACCATCGGAAGAGGATTTTGTATATCTTCGTGTTCCAGGTTAACAACTGATTTATTACACATGTATAGGAGAATAAATTCATCATTAGAGTAATATCGGGCGGATTCACAATCCTAGATGTTTTCTTTATTATTAATTTCATTTGTTTGTATTTTGTATATTTATTTATTTATTTTAATCAAAACCATCTTCAACCAACGATTAATTCCTTCTTACCACAATTAGATACCTGTAAATAAATAACTTCAATAATTAACAACATAGAATTTAAGTCCTCGTGGGATCGATATTTTTATACTACTTGAGCGATAAGCGCGCTTGCGTTACATGTGTGATTTCACCAGATCAAGTTTTGACGCTGTTGTCGGGTACTTATTTTTCTTACGTTATTAATTTTGAAGCTACATAATTTGCTTGCATTTAATTTTCTTTATTTTGATTTTGATTTTTATCATTTGATTTTGATTTGTTTTATTTTTAGGTGGTTGAAAATGGATCCTTATTGGGAGATGGAATCATTAAGAATTTTAAGAGGTGAAGATCCACCCCATATCAGAGAGACACAGTCCGGTTTTCTGAGGCCTGTTATCCAGCCCAAAAACTATCAGTGGATGTCAAAGAGAAAAAACACAACATTTTCTCAACCATTTCAAAACAGAATAATATGATGTGAGGTATGTAATGGTTACCACCCTAGTGATTATTGCACGTTCAACTACAATTCGGGGTGGCAGAGTTATCAGGGACCTTCATACACGGAACCCACATATTTCACCGAATCTTATTCTCCATCTTATCCATCATCAACTTATGTTCTTCATCAAGAATCAGAACCATCAGAGATAGAACAATTGATGGATATGATCAAAAAGCGGGAAGCTAAATTCGATGCACACTTTCGAATCAAGCAGAATCCATAAAGAGGCTGACATATCAAATAGAATAATTAACTGACAACCTGAATTATATATCTCTTGGACCAATTTTAGATGACACTGATAGAGCCTTCGAGTACCAAAGATTTCACGATGACACTTTAACAGAGGAAGAGGCTGAACTGTATCAAGAGTAAAATGTATCAGTTCAGAAGGCCGAACAAAAAGAATCTCAATTTGATCTGGATAATTATCTGGTCGCTGATTGCATTTGTGAGGAGAAACAAGCAGAAGAGTTGCCCGTACCATTCACACCAATAAATGAGGATGAAACTCTGAATCCTCAAATTGATACTCGGGGAGCATGCATTTCGCAGATGTCTAATGAAGAGCTGAATGAGGAAATACTAAAGTACATCTGTGAAGAAAAAGTGGAACAAGGTGCAAGACATAAGCAAGAGCAAGTGTAGGAGCAAAATGAAAATCTCATGACACTAGAGAAAATATCACAACATTGGGGAGTACACATTAAGGACACCGCCCAGAAGCTTGAAAGAATGGTACAACCATTCAAGGTCAAGCACCATATGAGACCTCCTGATTTATTGCCATTCCTTTCACAGACCTATGGAGCTACAAAGTTTAAGAAGGTGGAGCAGACACTGAGTCAAACATAATCATTTTGGCCACCTCACTTTTGGAAAAGGCGATGAAAGAGCAACACACATTGGATTGTCCTCTCTCGGATGTCCAAAACCTCACTGAAGCCTTTTTGAAGAATAATCTTCGGCCATGTTTGGCTGAACACGTAAAATTTAGCGTTAACAGGGATTCAACCTATGTAAATTTTTATTTTTATTTTTGCATACACATGTTTTAGTATTTTTAATTTTGTGTGTTATTTTTTGTAGGAAAAAATACAGACGGAGCATTTAAAGCAAAGCAAACCAATCTACCAGTAAAAATAAGAGCCATCAAGGAATGGTGTCTAACAAATCAAGTGATTTGTACGGTAGTGTTGTTCCATTCTTTTTATTTTATTTTGTATTGCAATAGGAATAATGCTAGATTTAGGTTTGGGGGTGATTATTGCATGCTCTATCTTGTTATTTCCTACATATTTTATTTTGTTCGATGCATGTTTTATTTTTGTACGCTAACTAGGAATTGTCTTATAAACTAAAAACTGGACTTGACATTTGGATTTTGGAGGTTGGAAACTTGAAATAAGACTCAAAGATCTATAACTTTGATGTTCTTCAGAATTTCAAATTCTGAAGTTTTCAAGACCGAAAGTGATGAAAAATATAAAGTGTGTTATTGGTAATTATTAAAGTCATTATAAAAAAAAAATGGAAAATGACAATTTATAATTGTCAAACTTCCACCAAACATGCCTGCATATTTGGTAGAGGATTCAGTGGAGTGTTTGGTGCCATGTTGGTGGCATGTTTGGTGGCATGTTTGGTGGCATATTTGGTGGAGAAATTTGTGGAGAAATTTGTGGAGAAATTGGTGGAGAAATTGGTGGAGGCAAAATTTTGCCTATAAATAGAGCTTGATTTCATTTGTAAATTTCATACTTTCCTTCAGGTTTCTCTTAAGAAACTTGAGGATTGTATCTTTTTTGTTTATTTTCTGTATTTTAATTATGTATTTTTATTTTTAATAATAATAGTTTGTGTGTTTTTACTTTCTTTTATGTTTAGTAATTAATTTTCGCTGGGGGAAGGGTGAAATCTTTAATATGATAAGGTGGATTAATCTAACTTATTTTATAATATGGAAATTGTAATTTAATAATATAGAATTAATATTGATACCGCCTATATGGCTTGTTTTATTTATTTGACATAATGTGACACCGCTTATATGGTCGGTCTTTAGGTGATAGATGATTACCGCCTATATGGCTGGTTTATGGATAAATAATAACATCTCCTTTATGACTGGTTTGACTTAATTAATCGGGTAACACTAATGATTTCTATATTATAATAAAGTGAGATTTCAACATTTTGAATTATTAAATGTGGACCCCCTAACCCCAACATTTTATTTTTAATATAGGGAATTGATTAAGCACAATATTCACAAGTTTAATAATTGATTTTCTTTATATAATGTGTGATATTTTGGCTTGTTTATTGAATCTTAACCTTAATGCTTCTTGTTGCCTGATCACCAATAAGATTGATGTGGTAAACTTAAAATGAACTTGGAAAAGAGATTTTAGGTTTCAGTCTTAGATTCAATAGTTCACGATCTCACCTTAGAGATTTCCTTCCAGGATAGGAATATACTTGTCGGGCGTGGGTAGCCACAATTGGAACTTGAACTTAATGAATTCAGAGATTCTTAATTAACATAGGAATATAGTTAATTGGGTTACTTTGGGTGTTTGCATCTGACCATCGGAAGAGACTTTTGCCTATCTTCGTATTCCAGGTTAACAACTGATTTATTACACATGTATAGGAGAATCAATTCATCATTAGAGTAATATTGGGCGGATTCACAACCCTATATGTTTTCTTTATTATTAATTTCCTTTGTTTGTATTTTGTATTTTTATTTATTTATTTTAATCAAAACCATCTTCAACCAACGATCAATTCCTTCTTACCACAATTAGATACATGTAAATAAATAACTTCAATAATTAACAACATAGAATTTAAGTTCTCGTGGGATCGATATTTTTATACTACTTGAGTGATACGTGTGTGATTTCACCGATCATATACTGATTGTCCCCAAAGTCATTTCTTGAGTGAATATATGTCAAAACATAATTTATGTTATGTGACACTCGTCCCACAATGTAACAATAGTCGAGATTTCTGATTGTTACAAACACCTCAGACGAGTCAGAGTTATACAAAATGACCTCATTGGGTCGGGCCGCATGATATCTCGGCAGAGCTGAAAAACTCATCTTCTATATATTCGGTTCGGTACTTCTGCTTGTATCATCTTCCACATACTCTGCACATGGGGCCACTCTTCGGTAACCGTTGTTGGTTCATTCTTCTTATCTCTATCTCATTTGAAGCTATCCATTAGTATATTGGCCAAGTATAATATCGTTTTTACCCTTCTTCAGGGTATGACCCTTCTCAGGTTAGTGGTCTTTTGAAAAACCACCATCAATAAATATCTCATAGTTCTCGATATCAATGACTTGTGAGTTGATACCGAGAATTTTACACAAAAATGTGGTGCCAATAGGAAAAACATGATCAAGATGGTTATGTTCCATATCATCTAAACATCAAACTTATTACCTTCTGCTGAGAATCTTCCCACACATCCTCCTCAGGTCGCATCGGTCTTCCCCTATTTTTTATTACATTGGGCAGTTCAAAAATCTAGCTACCCTGACTGATCACCTCACTAGCTGCCAAATATACCATTTTCTTGTCGGTTGTATTACTTGCATTGTTATCCGAAAAGACGCCCTTTGGGTTCTGAAACGTCCCTGAGAAGATGTGAAGGCAAGCTGATCTTCCTTAAATGCGCCGTCACATCCATCAAATCTCTTTTTTCGTTTCATCTCCCCTTCTTGCCAAGTGTTAGTTATCTGTGACTTGCCCGCCAAAAATTAAATAGCTGAGATTAACCGGGCATGTGACCGTTACCAGGACCTTTAATTCGAATTCAACGATAATGATCGATCCAAGATGTGGCATCCTACCATCACTCCAATTTCAAATCAACGACCAGGATTAACTCGAGTAACTTATGTAAAGGCCATTCTTACAATTTTACCACTTTTAGCAACTGTTTTCTTCGCAAGAATCCTCAGACCTCACTCAAGCTTCTTCTATTTTCTCCCAGCAATCAACAACCTTCAATCCCCTTTCCAAGTATTCACCTCTTTATCAACCAATAAGTGTACCATATCTCTCTCCGTCTTTATATTTAAGCAAGTAGTGTTTTGTAGAAAAAGTATTAAGGCTGAGCACCGGTTCCGATTATACCCAAAATCGGTTGGAACTTGACTGGTTTTTTGGGTTTGGAATCGAAACTGGTTGGAATCGGACCGATTCCAGTTCCAAAATGGAAGAACCGAATATAAACCGTTCGGTTCCGATTCTGTCATGGACGAAACCAGAACCTATTTTGGGGAACCAAATTTCAAAACCGGAATCGGAACCTGTTTTGGGAATCGAGTTTTGGAACCGAATTTAGAACCAATTTCAGAACCAAATTTAAACTCAATTTCATAACCAGTTTAAAAACCCAATTTAAACCCAATTTCATAACCTAAATTAAAGCCCAATTTAAACCCAATTTCATAACCAGTTTTAAAACCCAAAATAAAACCCAATTTCATAACCCAATTAAAATTCAATTTAAACCCAGACATTTTCTACAAGAATATTATGTATTGAGTCAAAAATATTATGCAATATGCAGTTTTATTTATTATTTTATTTATGTATGGATAGTTACCAAGAATATTATGTAATATTCAAGTGTGAGAAATAATTATATTTCCAAAGTTTGATAATAAAAAATAAATATGGTAAATCAAAAAAATCCTATTTCGATTAATAGGATTCCCTATTTAATTAGGTAGGTCTCGATTCCACGCGGAATCGAATTGGAACCGATTAATAGGGTACCCTATTTAATTGGGTAGGTTCTGGTTCCACTTAGTTAGGAACCGATTTTTTCAGGATAGATTCCGGTTCCACACGGAACCGGAACCAAAACCAATTTTTCTCACCCCTAGAAAGTATGATAGATTAATACATATCCTAAACACGTGTTTGTGTATTGAATCTATTTTTTGGATGTTTTTCTATCCTTATTTTGTTTGGGCATTTTTTTTTGTGTTTATGGGTTTATATGTTGGATTTTTGGTGTTTAGAGCATACTTTCGTAGAAATGCATGAATATGTCGGGTCATACTTTGGGTGGCGCCTAGGTCATGCCTCTAGTTTTGTGTTCTAGTTGTGTCTATGCTTATATGTGAAAATTTACCTTTTCGTCATTGTTAGGCCACTTAGAGCTTCCTAGAGTTAGTTTACTCGAAGAAGATGACAAAGCAACAAAACCCTAAAATTATATTAGGCCCAATTAATAGTAAAATAGGCCCATTAACTCTTACTAACCTCACGCCTCGGGTCATCATTTTCTAGGAATGTCTGAATCTAAAGCCTCCCCATCTACTATTCTTGCTACCATACAATCCGAGGTAGCAGTTGTTAGTCTCTAAGACATGCCACAAGATCATAAACATGATTATATATGTGAAATAACAAGAAAAGTGGCGGAATCACTTACATTGTTAAATGGAGAAATTTCGAAATTTCCTCTTTGGATGAAGCTCCAAGCTTGTTGTTATGTTGTTTATTCCTTGGGTAAGTTTCCCTATCACCTAATTAGACTCCTCCAAGTGCTAGATATGTTGAAATTTTGAAGCAAAATTTCACTACAATGGAGAGAAGCATTCGGCCAAGGTGGTGAGAAAAAGAGAGTGTGAGAAAAAATAGTTTTTTTAAGACTTGGTGGTTGTGTGTTAAATGCATTTAATTAAGCCAACTACTTACATCAACATTTGACCTTTGATGTAAGTCATGTGATCCCACCACATTTAAAATTCAAATTTTGAGTTGGCTTCCTCAACACACAACTTGACTTTGGCCCAGCCAAGTCAAAGATATTTTGTGTCCCAAAACACAAAAAGACACACGCAAAGTCATGAGTAATTTTATCAGGTTCGTTTAATTCCGATTAAATGAATTTTCCATCGCGCCATAATTAAATCCAATTTAATTAAATAGTTATGCCTCGCAAAATTATTACGATAATCACTTTCGAATTAATTCTAAATTAATTCGTTTGCCCGAATTAAAATCCAATTTTAATTTCATATTGAAATTCGATTTCAATTAATATATCTGATATATTATTTTAGCCACAAATAAATAAATTAAATAGAAAAATCTAATTTAACTATTAAATTTATTTTATCGATTAATTCTAAATTAATCGCGTTCTCTCTTCTATACGAAGTTAATCCCATATTAATTCTTACCGCAATTAATCCTAGATTAGTTTTCTCTCTAATAATTAATCCCAGATTAATTCTATCAGAGTCAAATGTCATTGGTGAATCTTTGGGAAGCGACCCAAGATATTCCTGGATATGTTGGCAGTAAATACGATTATCGGACTATTTGAACACGTGCGTACCCCGTCCATGTTCTCACCGATTTACAAGACATGGTTGGCTTCTAGCAAAGCACCGTGCCTACCCAATTCTCCAGAAATATTCACCGAGGAATATCATCTGTATCAGGCGTAGTAATACTAATATTATATAATACGTAATACGATCCAGTATCGGATGTCACATGCTAGTCCTAGGGCTGGCTCTGTGTCTGCCCCGTACGAAGCATATATCGGATCATGAGTAACTAATCTCTGTAATCAGGAAGTCATGACCTAGTCATACTATCCCGATAGCTGCAGCTTTAAGAGTACTAGTTCCGTATCCTGTGTGACCATCATCTCCATATGACTGAAATGATACTCCCATCTTGACATCACATCCAATACACTACGATTCTCAGTAAACCCAATACAGGTGTTCACAGAACCTGTTAAAGCTCCAGACGACCAATACTAAAGTAAACTGATTTTCACAAGTAATAGCGACGTAAGTCTCAGGTTAAAGATCACATACACATGCCCTGATTCGAATTCTTATAGACACATAGTCATACTACCAATGATATTTCGAGTGGGTCTATCCAGAGTGAACTGTTCTCGGTCCAACGACTAACAGAACCTCTTATTACAATACCTAAATATATGAGAACTATGCTGTTAAGCTTCCATAACGCGCACAAGTGTAATACTAGTTTATTCCGCATTATTAATGTCCAGTCTCGATAATACTTCGACTAGAGATATTTAATGATTAAACCGTTCGTGGTTTAATACTGTCTCATATCTTATTAATCTGAATTAACCATATGGACTTTTAACATTAATATATATCCAAGTAATCTAATTACAATAATGATAAAATAGCAATTTCCTTTTGTCACATAGATAATTTGTACAAAAACACAATGTTCTTTACAAATAGTGATGCTATGGGTCATAATTGTCCAACAATCTCCCACTTGGCCTATAGCCAATCACTCAAGTATCTAACACCTGAACTATGTACACATCGCTCAAACGTTTGCTGAGATATAGCCTTCATCAGTGGATCTGCAATGTTATCATCTGATGCAATCTTCTCGATCTTCACATCGCCACGATGTATGATCTCACGAATCAGATGAATTCGTCGAAGTATATGCATGGATCGTTGATAAGACCGTGGTTCCCTAGCCTGTGCGATAGCCCCATTATTGTCACAATACAAAGGTACGGGCTCAACTGCTAAGGGAACTACTCCTAATCCAATTAGGAATTTACGAATCCAAACTGCTTCTTTTGCAGCCTCAACTGCAGAAATATATTCCACTTCTATTATTGAATCAGCAACAGTCTCTTGCTTGGAAGATTTCCAGCTCACTGCTCTATTGTTTAAACAAAATATGTACCCTGATTCTGACTTACAGTCATCTTTGTCGGTTTGGAAACTTGCATCGGCGAACCCAGTCACCTCAAGTTCTCCTTCCCCATAGACTAAGAAAGTATCTTTAGTTTGTCTAAGATACTTAATGATGTTCTTTACAGTAATCCAGTGACCATCACCTAGATCGGCCTGATAGAGACTGCACATGCTCAAAGCATATGAGACATCAGGTCGCGTACATATCATGGCGTATATGATCGATCCGACTGCTGAAGCATACGGGATCCGAATCATTGCATCTTTCTTATCTTGAGTTTTAAGACACATATCATTCGATAGAGAGATGTCATGTGACACCGGAAGCAGCCCCCTCTTGGACTGATCTATATTGAATCTCTTCAACACTTTGTCAATGTACGAGCTATTGGAGAGTGCCACCAGCTTTCTAGATCTATCCCGGTAGATCCTTATTCCTAAAATAAATGCTGCCTCTCCCAGGTCTTTCATGGAGAATTTTAATGAAAGCCAAGCTTTCACTGATTGTAGCATAGGAATGTCATTTCCAAGAAGCAATATATCATCAACGTATAGGACAATGAATGTCATTGCGCTCCCACTAAATTTCTTATATACACAAGAATCATCTTCGTTTTGAATGAAACCATATTCTTTTATGATCTCATCAAAATGATGGTTCCAATAACGCGATGCTTGCTTTAATCCATAAATGGATCGGTTTAACTTGCAAACCTTGTTTTCATGTCTTGGTACGACAAAACCTTCAGGTTGTTGCATATAAACATCCTCCAAAAGGTTTCCGTTAAGGAAAGCGGTTTCGACATCCATCTGCCATATTTCATAATCGAAATATACAGCAATAGCAAGCATTATCCGAATGGATTTAATCATGGCAACATGTGAAAATGTTTCGTCGTAATCGACACCATGTCGTTGACGATATCCTTTAGCTACAAGCCTAGCTTTGTACGTTTGTATGTTGCCTACCATGTCTGTCTTCCTTTTGAAGATCCATTTACAACCAATAGGCTTAATTCCTTCTGGTATATCAACCAGTGTCCAAACTTGGTTGGTAAACATGGAATCCATTTCGGACTTCATGGCTTCTTGCCATAAAGCGGAGTCGATACCTTGTATCCCTTCATCATACGTAGCTGGTTCATCTTCCTCAATAAAATTAATGTCTACATGAGGTGAGATCAGAAACTCATACCTCTCAGGTTGTTTTCTGAGTCTCTCCGACTTACGCAGTTCTTGTGTATCAGAAGATTGTGGAACAATCTCATCCTAATGGACTGTTCGTGTTCCGTGAGGGGTCGGTGCCATGAATAGTATCACTCCGATTTTCATCGAGTTCTACTTTCCTTCCACTTACCACTACATTCATGATTTTCTTTTCTAGGAAAATCACATGAAGAGCAACAAATATTTTGTTCTCTTGTGGGTTGTAGAAATAATATCCTTTCATTTCCTTAGGATAACCTACAAATAGGCACTTATCCGATTTGGGTTATAGTTTGGTACTATCCAAACGTTTAACATATGCCCAGCATCCCTAAATCTTAAGGAATAAGAAACCTGGTTTCTTTCCTACCCATATCTCATATAGAGTCTATTCAACAGACTTTGACGGAACTTTATTCAAAATAAGTATTGCACTGTTTAACGCGTATCCCCAGAAGTAAATCGGTAGCTCTGTGCGACTCATCATTGACCTTACCATGTCCAACAAAGTTCGGTTTCTCCGTTCGGACACACCGTTCAATTGAGGTGTTCCGGGAGGAGTCCACTGTGAAAGAATACCAGATTCTTTCAAGTAATCTTGAAACTCATTGCTTAAGTATTCTCCACCACGGTCCGACCGTAATATTTTAATACTTTTACCAGTCTGTTTTTCTACTTCGTATTGAAACTCTTTGAATTTCTCAAAAGTTTCCGACTTGTGTTTCATAAGATACACATAACCATAACGCGATGCATCATCCGTAAAGGTTATGAATTATTTATATCCACCTCTAGCCTAGCTAGACATGGGCACACATACGTCACTATGAACGAGGGCTAAGAGCTCGGTGGCACGTACATCTTTACCACTAAAAGATGTTTTAGGCATTTTGCCTGACAAACAAGATTCGCAGACATCATATGAATTAGGATCAAATCCGTCCAAGTATCCATTCTTTGAAAGTGTGGATATACGAGTTTTGATAATGTGTCACAGACGACAATGCCACAAATAAGTCTCATCTGTTTTAGTCAATTTGAGCTTTTTGTTTGTCATGTTATATGTTTGAGATTCGTTTATATTCAAAATATAAAGACCATTATTCACATCTGATGTACATATCAAAATATCATCTTTATAAATAAAACACCTAGTGTTCCTGAATACAAATGTATACCCGCATCGGGTTAAACTAGATACATAGATAATATTCCTAGTCAAACTAAGTACAAAATAACAGTTGCATAATGTAAGTACATGCCTTGAGGGAAAATTTAAAACATAGGTGCCAACGGCCAAAACAACGACCAATGTACTGCTGTGCAGATCCTGCACATCAGTACATATGTGAGTACCACATCCAGTATCAAAAATCTAATTTTTAAAACTAGTAGTAGACATGTTTATTTCAATAACAAACATACCTAAAGCCGGAGCCTGTAAGTGTCCTAGACAAGCCAGAGATCTCTAAATCATAATTTGTGTGTGAATAATCAAATGAAGTTTACGGAAAGAACTTCCATTGATTGGTAGAAAATTCAAAACTTTCTTGGTGATGTAGAAGCTCCAAGCACTTTGTTGATTTCCAAACTAATGAGTGAGTTTTCCTATCACATTTCTTTGACTCTCAATGTGCTAGCAATGGTGAATTTTGCAACAGAATTCAAGGAGAAGAGGATTAAGGAATTCGGCCAAGCATGAAAGAGAGAAAGAGATGAATAGTTCCAAACTTATCCAAAAGTGTGTTGACTTAAATTTCAAAAAGTTAGTGGTTGTGTTGGAAAAAGAAGAATTAAATACAAGCCAACCACTTCGATCACTTGTCAAAAAGTTGATGTAAGTTGTGGGTCCCACCCAATTTTGAATTCCAAATTCAAGTTGGCTTACAAAACACATTTTGGGCCCAGGTTCGTTTAATCCGATTAAATAAATTTTCCGTCGCGACGTAATTAAATCCAATTTAATTAAATAATAATGCCTAGCAAAATTATTACGAAAGTCGCTTACGAATTAATTCCAAATTAATTCGTTCGCTCGAATTAAAATCCAATTTTAATTCTGTATTGAAATCTAATTTCAATTAATATATCTGATATATTATTTTAGCCCAAATAAATAAATTAAATAGAAAAATCCAATTTAACTATTAAATTTACTTTGTCGATTAATTCCAAAATAATCGCATTCTCTCTTCTAGACGAATTTAATCCCAGATAAATTCTTACCGTAATTAATCCCATATTAATTTTCTCTCTCATAATTAATCCTAGATTAATTTTGTTCGAGTCAAATGTCATCGGTGAATATTTGGGAAGCGACCCAAGACGACCAAAACCAAAGCGTACTGATTGTCGCAAGTATTAGCGATGTAAGTCTCAAGTTAAGACAACATACACCTACCCTGATTTGGATTCCCATAGACACATAGTCATAATACCAATGGGACTCCGAAGGGTCTATTCAGAGCGAACCTGTTCCCGGTCCAACGGCTAACAGAACCTTATATCACACTTGCATAAGTATCCAATACTTAAATATATGAGAACTATGCCGTTAAGCTTTCATAACGCGCACAAGTGTAATACTAGTCTATTCCGCATTATCGATGTCCAGTCTCGATAATACTACGACTAGGGATATTTAATGATCAAACCTTTCGTGGATTAATACTGTCTCACATCTTATTAATCTGGTACTAATCATATAGACTTTTATCATTTATATATCCAAGTAATCCAATTACCAAATGATAAAAGAGCAACTTCCTTTGTCACATAATTAATTTGTACAAAAACACCATATCTTTTACAAATAGTGATGCTATGGGTCATAATTGTTCAACAATCTCCCACTTGGCCTATTGCCAATCATTCAAGTGTCCAACACCTGAACTATGTACGGGTCGCTCAAAATTTTGCTGAGATATAGCTTTCGTCAGCGGATCTGCAAGGTTATCATCTGAAACGATCTTTTTGATCTTGACATTGTTGGGGTTTTATTGGGAATTACAAGGTTAGCGCATCGAAACGTGGAAAAACAATTTCTCCGATTTCAAAACATTTTCTTGGAACAATATCTTGCTTGGAAGATTTCCAGGTCACTGTTTCGTTGTTCAAACAAAAAATGTACCGTTATTGTGACTTATAGTCGACTTCATCGGTTTGGAAACTTACATCGGTGAACCCAGTCACCTCAAGTTCTCCATCTCCATAAATTAAGAAAGCATCCTTAGTTCGTCTAAGATACTTAAGGATGTTCTTAACATCAATTCAGTGACCATCACCTGGATCGGCCTGATAGTGACTGCAGATGCTCAAAGCATATGAGACACCAGGTCGTGTATATGTTTGTCAATGTATGAGTTCTCGGAGAGTGCCAACAACTTTTGGATCTATCCCAGTAGATCTTTATTCATAGAATAAGGTTGCCTCTCCCAAGTTTTTATGGAGAATTTTAATGAAAGCCAAGATTTCACCGATTATAGCATGGGAATGTCATTGCTTAGAAGCAATACATCATCAACATATAGGACAATCATTGTCAATGTGCTCCCACTAACCTTCTTATATACACAAGAATCATCATCGTTTTGAATGAAACCATATTCCATTATGATCTCATCAAAACGTTGGTTCCAAGAACGCAATGCTTACTTCAATCCATAAATGGATCGATTTAACTTGCAAACCTTGTTTGCATGTTTTGGAACGACAAAACCATCAGGCTGTTGCATATAAACATCATCCAAAAGGTTTCCGTTAAGGAAAGCAATTTTGACGTCCATCTGCCATATTTCATAATCGAAATATGCAGCAATAGGAAGCATTATTCGAATGGATTTAATCATGGCAACATGTGAAAAAGTTTTGTCATAATCGACACCATGTTGATGACGATACCCTTTCGCTACAAGCTTATCTTTGTATGTTTGTATGTTGCCATTCATATCTGTCTTCACCATGAAGACCTATTTACTACCAATAGGCACCATCCCTTCTGGTGCATCAACAAGTGTCCAAACTTGGTTGGTATACATGGAATTCATTTCGGACTTCATGGCAACTTGCCATAAAATGGAGTCGATACCTTGTATCACTTCCTCATGCGTAGCCGGTTTGTATTCCTCAATAAGATTAGTATCTACATGATGTGAGATCCGAAACCCATACCTCTAAGGTTGTTTTTTGACTCTCTCCGACCTACGCGGTTCTTGTGTATTAGAAGATTGTGGAACAGTCTCATCTCTGATGAACTGTTCATGTTCCATGAGGGGATCGGTGCCAGGAACAGTATCACTCCAATTTTCATCGAGTTCTACTTTCCTCCCACTTACCACTGCATTTATGAATTCCTTTTCGAGGAAAACTGCATGGTGAGCAACAAATACCTTGTTCTCTTGTGGGTTGTGGAAATAATATCCTTTGGTTTCCCTATGATAACCAATTACAAATAGGTACTTATTCGATTTGGGTTCTAGTTTGGTGCCATCCAAACGTTTAACATATGTCCAGCATCCCCAAATCTTCAGGAATGAGAAACCCAGTTTCCTTCATGTCCATATTTCATATGGAGTCTGTCCAACAGACTTTGACGGAACCTTATTCAAAATAAGTATTGCATTGTTCAATGCGTATCCCCAGAAGGAAATTGGTAGCTCAGTGCGACTCATTATTGACCTTACCATGTCCAACAAAGTTCGGTTTCTCTGTTCGGACACACCGTTCAATTAAGGAGTTCTGGGAGGAGTCCATTGTAAAGGAATACCATATTCTTTCAAGTAATCTTGAAACTCATTGCTCAAGTATTCTTCACCTCGGTCCAACCGCAATGTTTTAATACATTTTCCGGTCTGTTTTTCTACTTCATGTCGAAACTCTTTGAATTTCTCAAAAGTTTCCGACTTGTGTTTCATAAGATACACATAACCATAACGCGATGCATCATCCATAAGGTTATGAAGTATTCATATCCACCTCTAGCCTAGCTAGACATGGGCCCACATACGTCACCATGAAGGATGGCTAATAGCTCGGTGACACGTACACCTTTACCGCTAAAAGGCGTTTTAGTCATTTTGCCTAATAAACAAGATTTGCAGACTTCATATGAATTTGGATCAAATCCCTCCAAGTATCCACTCTTCGAAAGTGTGGATATACGAGTCTTGTTAATGTGTCCCAGACGACAATGCCGCATATAAGTTTCATCTGTGTTACTCAATTTGAGCCTTTTGTTTGTCATGTTATATGTTTGAGATTCATTTATATTCAAAATATAAAGACCATTATTAACATCTGCTGTACATATCAAAATGTCATCTTTTTATATACAAAACTCCCAGTGTTCCTGAATACAAAGGTATACCCGCATCGGGTTAAACAAGATACAGAGATGACTTTCCTAGTCAAACTAGGTACAAAATAACAGTCACCTAATGCAATTACATGCCCCAAGGGCAGGAGTAAATCCTTGGTGCCACAGTGGTATGAGTGACGTGGTACCACCAGCGAATTAAAAAATGACATGTATAATTTAATACCTATTTTTTAGTTGTTTTTTAATTTTTTAGCATGCGTGGCAATTGATGATTGACTTGTTGCATGGATGACGTAGTACCACTGTTGCACCAAAGATTTTCTCCAAAGGCATATACAAAACATAGGTTCTTACGGTAAAAACAGCGACTCTCGTCCCGTTTTCGACTTGTAGGTCCATCTCAATTGAAGCTAGTCTCCTACTAATCAGTAAATCCTGCACATCAGTACATATGTTCTTACGGTAAAAACAGTGACTCTCGTTCCGTTTCTGACTTGTAGGTCCATCTCAACTGAAGCTAGTCTCCTACTAATCAGTAAATCCTGCACATCAGTACATATGTGGGTACCACATCCAGAATAAAAAATCCAATTTTCTCTAAGGGCATATACAAAACATAGGTTCCTACGACAAAAACAGCGACTCTCGTCCCGTTTCCGACTTGTAGGTCGATCTCAACTGAAGCCAGTCTCCTGCTAATCAGTAGATCTTGCACATATCTCCAAAGGCATATACAAAACATAGATTCTTACGGTAAAAACAGTGACTCTCGTCCCGTTTCCGACTTGTAGGTCCCTCTCAACTGAAGCTAGTCTCCTACTAATCAGTAAATCCTGCACATCAGTACATATGTGGGTACCACATCCAGAATCAAAAATCCAAATTTCTCTAAGGACATATACAAAACATAGGTTCCTACGGCAAAAATAGCGACTCTCGTCCCGTTTGCGACTTGTAGGTCGATCTCAAATAAAGCCAGTCTCCTGCTAATCAGTAGATCCTGCACATCAGTACATATGTGGGTACCATATCCAGAATCAAAAATCCAATTTTTAAAACCAGTAGTGGACATGTTTATAACAAACATACCTGAAGCCGGAGCCTTGCTCGTCTTCACTTCCTTCAATTCCTCCTTGTACTCACGGCAGTCACGCTTCCATTCACCCCGTTTGACACAATGTAGGCAGACGTCTTGGGATATGTCATTAGTATTCCCGGAAGACTGTGATAATTTAGCCTTGCCCTTTTTCTTTTTCTTCTTCACACCCCCAGAAGCCTTCGGTCAAGCCTTGGCCTTCTGGGATGTCGGAGTAAGATGCGCCTCGCGCTTCTTGCCCTTCAGAAGCTCTGGCTCTGCTTCTTTCATCATCGCCATTAACTCTCCATGAGTTTTCTCTTGGTTCATCTTGTTTAGTTCATGACGAACCCGCCCCAGCACTCGGGCAGAGGCTGTAAGATCAAATCTATAGAAGTCTCGGCCCTGAAGGTTATGCCCAACTGACCGTGCTGTTCGATGTCAGCAATCATCTGCGACACAGTGCTCGACAGACGTATCCTTTGACAGACGCAAGCGAACGAGTTTCTTTTTCAATTCGTACTTCTGAGATCTAAGGTTAGATCTGTGAAGATCCTTCAATTTCAACATCATACTATAAGGATCCAATCCTTTGTTATGAGGACTAAACTGAGGAGTCATTGTGGCAGGCATGACGGATTGAGCACTAAAGTTATCATCACGATGAGTCTTCCAAAGCTCATGCTCTACTATTTTCTCAACTCCGGGCTCAGGCCCGAGAGGTTTCTCTATGACATATAGTAACTTCTCGGCTCCCAGGACTATCTTGAGATTCATCTCCCAATCTGGAAAATTGGAGCCGTTAAAGACATTATCGCCCATGATGATTTCCATAACGCTAATCTTTCCAGCCATCTCGATTGCAATAGTCCAACTATCCAATCAACGATTTCGGGTACACTCAAAATGTAATGGTTACTATAATCCAACTATATAACTATCTACAAGTGGAGTAGTGTCTTGTATAGTCTAACTGTTCAAAGAAAGCAATATTCAATATTAGTCAAACTAATATATATTTATAACGACGATAAATAAAATAAAAGAGCGCGTTTATCAAGTATTAAACGATATTACAAATTTAATACTGGCCTCCCACTATTTTTCGGCGAGCCTCTAACCCTCTGTGGAGTACTCGGGAAACCCAGTTTCTTAGTGGGCTATGATCCCATTAAATAACACACAACCTTGACTTTGGCCAACAAGCTGTATGAAACTTAACTAGGTAGATCTCTAAGATCAATTGGATCTCATCCAATTCATAGACTTGGTAGGTAGACCTCCAAGTCCAAAATATATATCCAATATATTTCCTAACCTTTTCCTCTGAATCAACTAAGCCTTGGCTTTGGCTCAACAAGCTTAATGATTCTAGTTAAGCGCGACCCATTGACAGTGGGAAAGCTTCGTAATCCACGTCGATGAACAAGAAGCGACCTTGACTTTGGCCAACAAGTCACAACCGCCCAAGACATGCGATATATAACAAAGCTTTCATGGTTCAAACACATCCACGATGGACAATGATCTTGACTTTGGCCAACAAACCAATGCCAATCTTGGATCTTGAGAAAGAACCACTAAATGGAAGGAAAACGCTTAATATTAAAGTGAGGGTTTTTCGCGTAAATTGGCAACCAATTTATTATCTTTGATTAGGTCTCATCATACACCCTTAAACATGCATTCTAAAAGCATAATAAGGCGCGATAAATTAATAATGATATGCGGATGGATATATAATACAATTTGTTCCTAGAACAAATCACTCTCTCTTTCTTCTCTCCCGCTAGCACTTTACATTCTTCTACCCAATTACATAATACATAAAGAAACCTCATTTACATTGAGGGGAATTGGTGAGAAGAGAAATACAAAGAGAATAGAAGGTGAAAGGCTGGACACGCAGGTCCAATTTCAAATAAATTCAAAATTTACAACAATTTCCAAAATTTCCCCAACCCATCTAATATCCATCTGATATACATTATTTAATAAATACATCCAAGTATTCACACAAAGCATGTTGTCAATCAATCTAATCCAATTAATTAATCTTTGATTAATGACCATCCAATGTTCATACAACGATTTGATTTGCGCGAGTCCAACTCGTTTAAGAATAAATACTCAAAGTAAGTATTCTTGAATTATATCGAACTACAATTTTAAATCCAATTTTAAATTATATCCAATATTAATTCATATTTAATTCTAAATTAAATAATTACACTTTTAATAGTTTCTTTAGACTTGGGTTCCAAATCCAATCCGTTTGGGTCTCAAAGGCCCAAATAGCATCTAATGCCAATTTAATTAAATTCCAATGGGCTTTCAATTAATTCTTTAGGCATGGGCTTTGGCCATTATGGATCAAACCCAAAATGCCAAGGCCCAATTAGGAATCACCCTATGCCAAAACTCAATTTAGGCCCATTAGGCCCAATTAAATTATTAAAGGCCCAATAGTCATATTTGGACTTTATGGAAATGGTTTTAGGCCCAATTGGATCCAACCCAATTGTCCAAAACCATACTTGGCCCAACCAAGCCCATTAGCCCAAATACAATAAATTAAATTAATATATTATTCCAAATTACATATTAATCCAATTAAAGTGTAATAGGCACAATTAATTAATTAATCTAATATTTCCAAAACATCAATTAATCTAATTAATCATGTTTAATTCTCAAATTCATGTCCAATACAAAATTGAGGCAAAATCAATTCATCCAACAACATGCTCAAACTCACGGCAAACACATGAAATTAACATCCAATTTTGATTTCAATCCAATTAAATCAACAATTAACATTCAATTTCATGCCATTTTGTTGGACAATTATGACCCATAGCGTCACTATTTGTAAAAGACATTGTGTTTTTGTACAAATTAATTATGTAGCAATGAAAATTGGCTTTTATCATTTCGTAATTAGATTACTTAAATGTGTGAATGATGAAAGTCCTTATGATTAGTTCCGGATTGATAAGATATGAGACAGTATCAATCCATAAAGGTTTAATCATTAAATATCCCTAGTCGTAGTATTATCGAGACTGGACATCGATAATGCAGAATAGACTAGTATTGCACTTGTGCGTGTTATGGAAGCGTAACAGCATAATTCTCATGTATTTAAGTATTGGATACTTATGCAAGTGTGATAGGAGGTTGTGTTTTACCGATAGTATGGAAAACAACTTCGCTCTGGATAGACCCCGTGAAATCCCATTGGTAGTATGACTATGTGTCTATGGGAATCCGCATCAGGGTAGGTGTATTTGGTCTTAACCTGAGACTTGCATCGCTAGTACTTGCGACAATCAATACGCTTTGGTTTTGGTCGTCCAGGACTTTAACAGGTTCTGTGCACGCCTCTTCTGGGTTTATTGAGAATCATAGTGTATTGGATGTGATGTCAAGACGGAAGTATCACTTCAGTCATATGGAGATGATGATCACGCAAAGATACATAACTCGTTCTCTAAGGGTTGCAACCATCGGGATAATATGACTAGGTCATGATTATCCGATAATAAAGAGACTAGTTGCTGGTGATCCGATATATGATTCGTATGAGGCATACACTATTCCAGCCCCAGGCCTTGCATGTGACATCCGATACTGGATCGCATTACGTAATACTACGTATACTACGCCTGATATAGATCTTATATTCCATTAAGAATATTTCTGGAGAATTGGGTAGGCATGACGCTTTGCTAGGAGCCAACCTTGTCTCGTAAATCGGTAAAAACGTAGTACTTGGTACGTACGTGTTCGGATAGTTCGACGACCGGATTTACTGCCAACATATCCAGGGATCTCTTGGGTTGCTTCCCGAAGATTCACCGATGACGTATGATTTGAGCATAATTAATCTGGGATTAATTGCAGAGAGACTTTATCTAGGATAAAGTATTATTTGAAGAGAGAGAAAGATTAATTTGGAATTAATCAATAAAATAATATATTTGATATATTAAACGAAATTAGATTTCGACGCGGAATTAAAATTAGATTTTAATTCGGGCAAACGAGTTAATTTTGAATTAATTCGTTAGTGACGTGAATAGTAATTTTGCTAGGCATAATTATTTAATTAAATTCGATTTAATTACGTCGTGACAGAAGTTTGTTATTTTGGAATTAGCGAACCCGAGCCCGGGAGTGTCTGTGGGCCCACTGGTATTTTGAATCGAGTGGGGCCCACATGTCACAGCACATGTCACTTCACTTGTCACCTTAAGTTGCTTTTGGTTGATGGGTTTAGGTGAAGTTGTTGATGACTTCTTTTACACTCCAAAGTCATGCCTTGAATGAATTTTACCAAACCAATATTTGGTATATCAATTAATTATTTTTTGAAAACAATTACACAAGTCTTCACTCTCTCCTCAATGACCGAAAATTGAAGCAATTTTCTTCTCCTCCCTTGTTCTTCACTTGGCCGAAAGTCTGCAAGAACAAGATAAAAAATTGTGGCAATTTTTGAGTGCTAGCACACACATCAAAGGGATCATATCAAGGTGTTAGGGAAACCAACTTGAGAGCTTGGAATCACAAGACAAAGCTTGGAGCTTGGAGGGACCCCTTGACCGAATACACAAAGTGATCTAGGAGTTCATTTTGCTTCTTAACACATCTCAAAACCGATCATTCTAAGTGTGTTTCCGTCACTCTTCTTTGTATATTCATTCACATTTCTATGCTTAATTTGATCTTGGGACTAAACCTAGAAACCCAACAATGGTATCCATGAGCCAATTTGAGCATGAAATGAATTAGGGTAAAATTTGGGTAAAATCAATTTGAGCATGATTTGATAAAATTGATTGATTGAGTATGCTTGAATGATGATGTATTGAAGTTGTATATGATCAATTTCATGAAAATTTGATTGGATCAATTTGTTGCCCAAAACTAGGCTTGGCCGAATGCTTCTTACCCTTATAAGTCATGGTATTTTTTGTTTGTTTGATCATTGGATGACTTGAAACAATTGGGTAATGTTGATTTAAAATTCAATCGGATTGAAAATGAAATCGGACATAAAATACCCACAAATGCCGTGACCTATTGAGCATGTAATGAGATGATTTTTGGTTCAAAAATGTTGGACATAAGTTGAACAAATGAATACATAATTAATTGATTAAATTTGTATCTTGGAAATATTAATTTAGATAATTAATTGATGTATTACACTTTGGTTAATTGAATTATAAAATTTGGAATTTTAAAATTTGATTAATTGGGCTTGATTTTGAATTGGGCTTATAATTATTGTATTTGGGCATAATAGGCTTGGTTGGGCCAAGTTGGTTTAGGTCAATTGGATTGGATCCATATTAGGCCTAAATCATTCCATTAAGTCCAAATATAACAAATGGGCTTTAAAAGTTTAATTGGGCCTTATGGGCCGAAATTGGTTTCTTGGCAAATGAGGGTGATTCCTTAATTGAGCTTGGTAATTGGGTTTGACCCATATTGACCAAAGCCCATGCCTTATGAAATCAATTGAAAGCCCATCAGACTTTAATTAAACAACATTGGATGTAAGTTGGGCTTTGAGACCCGATTAGATTAGATTTGGAATCTAAGTCGTTAAAGCGCATTAAAAAGTGTAGTTATTTAATTTGGAATTAAATAAATGAATTAGTATTGAATACGAATTAAATTAGATTTAACGAGTAGTTCGATATAATTCAAGAATCCGTACTTTGAGTACTTATTCTCAAACGAGTTGGACTCGCGCAAAATCAAATCGTTGTTTGAACATTGGATGATCACATAATTCAAAGATTAATTAATTGGATTAGATTGATTGAATTGCATGCTATGAATGAATACATGGATGTGTTGAATGAATAGCGTATATCAGATGGATATTAGAAGGGAAAGGGAAATTTTGGAAATTGTTGTAAATTTAGAATTTATTAAATTGGACCTGCGTGTCCAGCCTTATCTCTCATTATTTCTTTGTATTCTCTTCTCACCTAATTCCCCTCAATGTAATGAGGTTTCTATTATTGTATTATATAATTGGGTAGAAGTAGAATAATGCTAGCCGGGGAGAGGAAAGAGAATGATTTGTTATAGGAACAAGTTGTTAAATATCCATCCGTATATCGTTATTAATTTACTTTCGCGCCTTATTATGCTTTTAGAATGCATGCTTAAGGGTGTATGATGAGACCTAATCAAAGATAATAAATTGGTTGCCAATTTACGCGAAAAAACCCTCAAAACATATTAAGCGATATTTCCTTCCATTGAGTGATTCTTACTCAAGATCCAAGATTGACATTGGTTTGTTGGCCAAAGTCAAGACCTTTGTAAATTGTGGATGTGTTTGAATCATGAAAGCTTTGTTCCATATCGGTTTCTTGTCCAAGTTGTGATTTGTTGGCCAAAGTTAAGATCACTTCTTGTCCATCGACATTGATTACGAAGCTTTCCCACGTCAATGGGTCCCGCTTAACTGGAATCATTAAGCTTGTTGTGCCAAAGCCAAAACTTAGTTGATTCAGAGGAAAAGGTTAGGAAAATATATTGGATATATTGGCATATATATATATTGTATATATGTTTCGGACTTGGAGGTCCACCTACCGGATCTAGGAATTGGATGAGATCCAATTGATATTCGAGATCTACCTAGTTAAATATCATAAAGCTTGTTGTCCAAAGTCAAGGTTGTGCGTTATTTAACGGGATCCTAGCCCACTAGGAAACTGGGTTTCCCGAGTACTCGACAGAGGGTTAGAGGCTCGCCGAAAAATAGTGGGAGGCTAGTATTGAATTTGCAATTTGGTTCAAATACTTAGCTTTACGTGCTTTCAAATATTTCGTCAAAATTATTTTATTAGTTGGACTAATATAATGTTATTTTTCTTGTAACAGTTGGACTGTACCCTACATTGTTAATTGGATAATTAGATTATCGCAGTTAAGATGACCGGAAAGAGTAGTGTCCGCGACATAATCATGGGAGAGAATGTCTTCAACGACACTAACTTCTCCGATTGGGAACTGAATCTAAGGATAGCCCTTGGATCCGAGAGGCTGCTATATACTATAGAGAGACCTCTTGGGCCTAAGGCCAGATCTGATCAGTTGCTCGAGCTAGATCTTTGGAAGACACATAGTGATGACAACGCAACTGCTCAATCTATCATGCTTGCTGCTATGACTCAGCAATTCCGTCGACAGAACAAGGGATTGGATCCCTATAACATGTTGGCGAAATTACATGATCTGCACCGATCTAACCTTAGATCGCAAAGATATTAGTTACAGAAGAAGCTCTTCCGTACTCGGATGTCGGAGGGTACGTCTGTTGAACATCACGTGACACAGTTGATTGCCGATATTGAGCAGCTTGGACAAATAGGGATTGTCTTTGAGATAGAGACCTCTATAGATTTTATCTTGCAGTCTCTCCTCGACACTTGGAGTGGGTTCATCATGAACTATAACATGATGAACCAAGAGCAGACTCTTGGAGAGCTGATGTCCACGCTGCGTGAGGCAGAAAAGGAACTTCTTAAGGGTAAGAAGCGCGAGGTGCACTTCGCTTCTACATCTCGGACTCCGAGGGCTGGGCCCAAGGCGACTGGAGGTATCAAGAAGAAGAAGAAAAAGAAGGGCAAAGGCAAAGCGTCAAAGGATTCTGGGAAGCCTAAGGACAAGTCTCAGGATGTTTGCCTCCAGTGCGGGAAGCGGGGTCACTGAAAGCGTGACTGTCGCGAGTACAAGGCGCTCCAGAAGGAGATAAAGGCGGGCAAGGTACCGACCTCAGGTATGTTTGTTATAGAAATAAACATGACTACTTCTAGTTTTAAAAATTGGATTTTTGATTCTGGTTGTGGTACTCACATTTGTACTGATGTGCAGGATCTGCGGATTAGCAGGAAACTGGCGTCATGAGAGATTGACCTGCGTGTTGGAAATGTGACATCTGTCGCTGTTTTGGCCGTTGGCACTTTTGTTTTGGAACTGCCCTCAGGGCATGTACTTGAACTAACAAACTATTATTATGTACCTAGTTTGACTAGGAATATTATTTCTGTATCTATGTTAACCCAATGTGGGTATACTTTTGTATTTCGAAGCACTGAGTGTTTTATGTATAAAAATGATATAGAAATTTGCACTGCTGTTGTAAATAATGGTCTTTATATTTTGAATATAAATCAATCTCAACCATATTCTGTAACAAACAAAAGGCTTAAAGTAAGTCATAAAGATGAAACTTATATGTGGCATTGTCGTCTGGGACACATAAACAAGACTCACATATCCACACTTTCGAAGAGTGGGTACTTGGACGGATTTGATCCAAAATCATATGACGTCTGTGAATCTTGCTTATTAGGTAAAATGCCTAAATCACCTTTTAGCGGTAAAGGTGTACGCGCCACCGAACTGTTAGCCCTTGTTCATAGTGACGTTTGTGGGCCCATGTCTAGCCAGGCTAGAGGTGGATATGAATACTTCGTAACCTTTACGGATGATGTTACGCGTTATGGTTATGTGTATCTTATGAGACACAAGTCGGAAACTTTTGAGAAATTCAAAGAGTTTCGACATGAAGTAGAAAAACATACCGGTAAAAGTATTAAGACATTACGATCGGAACGTGGTGACGAATACTTGAGCAATGAGTTTCTTGACTACTTGAAAGAATATGGTATTCTTTCACAGTGGACTCCTCCTGGAACACCGCAATTAAATAGTGTGTCCGAATGGAGAAACCGAACTTTGTTAGACATGGTAAGGTCTATGATGAGTTGCACTGAGCTACCTATTTCCTTTTGGGGATATTCATTAAACAGTGCAATACTTAGTTTGAATAAGGTTCCATCAAAGTCTGTTCAACAGACTCCGTATGAAATATGGACAGGAAAGAAATCGGGTTTCTCATTCCTGAAGATTTGGGGATGCTGGGCATACGTCAAACATTTGGAAGGTACCAAACATGAACCCAAATCAGATAAATGCCTATTTGTAGGATATCATAGGGAAACCAAAGGATATTACTTCTATCACCCACAAGAGAACAAAGTTTTTGTTGCTCTACATGCGGTTTTCCTTGAGAAGGAATTCCTAAATGCAGTGATAAGTAGGAGGAAAGTAGAACTTGATGAAAATTAGAGTGATACTGTTCCAGACATAGAATCCTCAACGGAACATGAACAGTTCATCAGGGATGAAGCTGTACCATAATCTTCGAATACACAAGGACCACGTAGGTCGGAGAGAGTCAGAAAACAACCTGAGAGGTATGGGTTTCTGATCTCACCTCATGTAGATATCAATCTTATTGAGGAAGACGAGCCGACTATGTATGAGGAAGAGATACAAGGTATCGACTCCGGTTTATGGCAAGATGCCATGAAGTCCGAAATGGATTCCATGTACACCAACCAAGTTTGGACACTGGTTGATGTACCAGAAGGCGTAAAGCCTATTGGATGCAAGTGGATCTTCAAGAAGAATACCGACATGGATGGCAACATACAAACGTATAAAGCTAGGCTTGTAGCGAAGGGGTATCGTCAACGACATGGTGTCGATTACGATGAAACTTTCTCACCCGTTGCCATGATTAAATCCATTCGGATAATGCTTGCTATAGCTGCATAGTTCGATTACGAGATATGACAGATGGATTTCAAAACCGCTTTCCTTAACGGAAACCTTTTGGAGGATGTTTATATGCAACAGCCTGACTGTTTTGTCGTGCCGCGACTTGCAAACAAGGTTTGTAAGTTAAATCGATCCATTTATGGATTGAAGCAAGCATCGCGTTCTTGGAACCAACGCTTTGATGAGATCATAAAAGAATATGATTTCGTTCAAAGTGAGGATGATCCTTGTGTATATAAGAAGGTTAGTGGGAGAGCACTGACATTCATTGTCCTTTACGTTGATGATGTATTGCTTATTGGCAATGACATTCCCATGTTAACGTCGGTGAAAGCTTGGCTTTCATTGAAATTCTCCATGAAAGATCTGGGGGAAGTAGCCTTTATTCTAGGAATAAAGATCTACCGGGATAGATCTAGAAAGCTACTTGGACTCTCTCAGAGTACGTAAATTGACAAAGTGTTGAAGAGATTCAACATGGATCAGTCCAAGAGGGGACTGTTGCCAGTGTCACATGGCGTCACTCTATCTAAGGACATGTGTCCTAAAACTCAAGATGAGAGAGACAACATGAGATGGATACCGTTCGCCTCGGCAGTCGGATCGATCATGTATGCCATGATATATACGCGACCTGATGTCTCCTATGCTTTGAGCATGTGTAGTCGCTATCAGGCCGATCTAGGTGAAGGTCACTGGATGGCGGTTAAGAATATCCTTAAGTACCTTAGACGAACTAAGGATGCTTTCTTAATCTATGGAGATGGAGAACTTGAGGTAACTGGGTATACCGATGCAAGTTTCCAAACCGACAAAGACGACTGTAAGTCGCAATCCGGGTACATATTTTGTTTGAATAACGGAGCAGTGAGCTGGAAATCTTCCAAGCAAGAGACTGTTGCTGATTCAACAACAGAAGCGGAGTATATCGCTTCAGCTGAAGCAGCAAATGAGGCAGTTTGGATCCGAAAATTCCTAATTGGATTAGGAGTAGTTCCGTTAGCAGCTGAGCTCGTTCCATTGTATTGTGACAATAACGGGGCTATAGCACAGGCTAAGGAACCGCGGTCTCATCAATGATCCAAGCATGTTCTTCGACGTTTCCATCTGATTCGTGAGATCATACATCGTGGTGATGTGAAGATCAAGAAGGTCGCATCAGAGGACAACATTGCAGATCCGCTAACGAAAGCCATTCCTCAGCAAAATTTTGAGCGACATGTACATAGTTCATGTGTTAGATGCTTGAGTGACTAGCTATAGGCCAAGTGGGATATTGTTGGACAATTATGACCCATAGCGTCACTATTTGTAAAAGACATTGTGTTTTTGTACAAATTAATTATGTAGCAATGGAAATTGGCTTTTATCATTTTGTAATTAGATTACTTAAATGTGTGAATGATGAAAGTCCTTATGATTAGTTCCAGATTGATAAGATATGAGACAGTATCAATCCATAAAGGTTTAATCATTAAATATCCCTAGTCGTAGTATTATCGAGACTGGACATCGATAATGCAGAATAGACTAGTATTGCACTTGTGCGTGTTATGGTAGCGTAACAACATAATTCTCATGTATTTAAGTATTGGATACTTATGCAAGTGTGATAGGAGGTTGTGTTTTACCGATGGTATGGAAAATAGCTTCGCTCTGGATAGACCCCGCGGAATCCCATTGGTAGTATAACTATGTGTCTATGGGAATCCGCATCAGGGTAGGTGTATTTGGTCTTAACCTGAGACTTGCATCGCTAGTATTCGCGACAATCAATACGCTTTGGTTTTGGTCATCCAAGACTTTAACAGGTTCTGTGTACGTCTCTTCTGGGTTTATTGATAATCGTAGTGTATTGGATGTGATGTCAAGATGGAAGTATCACTTCAGTCATATGAAGATGATGATCACGCAGGGATACAAAACTCGTTCTCTAAGGGTTGCAACCATCAGGATAATATGACTAGGTCATGATTATCCGATAATAAAGAGACTAGTTGCTGGTGATCCGATATATGCTTCGTACGGGACAGACACTATTCCAGCCATAGGCCTTGCATGTGACATCTGATACTGGATCGTAATACGCAATACTACGTATACTACGCCTGATATAGATCGTATATTCCATTTAGAATATTTCCGGAGAATTGGGTAGGCATGGCGCTTTGCTAGAAGCTAACCTTGTCTCGTAAATCGGTAAAAACGTAGTACTTGGTACGTACGTGTTCGGATAGTCCGACGACCAGATTTACTACCAACATATCCAGGGATCTCTTGGGTCGCTTCTCGAAGATTCACAGATGACGTATGATTTGAGCATAATTAATCTGGGATTAATTGCGGAGAAACTTTATCTGGGATAAAGTACTATTTGAAGAGAGAGAAAGATTAATTTGGAATTAATCAATAAAATAATATATTTGATATATTAAACGAAATTAGATTTCGACGCGGAATTAAAATTAGATTTTAATTCGGGCAAACGAGTTATTTTAGAATTAATTCGTTAGTGACGTGAATAGTAATTTTGCTAGGCATAATTATTTAATTAAATTCGATTTAATTACGTCGTGACGGAAGTTCGTTAATTCAGAATTAACGAACCCGAGACCGGGAGTGTCTGCGGGTCCACTCGCATTTTGAATTGAGTGGGGCCCACATGTCACATCACATGTCACTTCACTTGTCACTTTAAGTTGCTTTTGGTTGATGGGTTTAGGTGAAGTTGTTGATGACTTCTTTTACACTCCAAAGTCATGCCTTGAATGACTTTTTCCAAACCAATATTTAGTATATCAATTAATTGTTTTTTGAAAACAATTACACAAGTCTTCACTCTCTCCTCAATGACCGAAAATTGAAGCAATTTTCTTCTCCCCTCTTGTTCTTCACTTGGCCGAAAGTCTGCAAGAACAAGATCAAAAATTGTGGTAATTTTTGAGTGCTAGCACACACATCAAAGGGATCGTATCAAGGTGTTAGGGAAACCAACTTGAGAGCTTGGAATCACAAGACAAAGCTTGGAGCTTGGAGGGACCCCTTGACCGAATACACAAAGTGATCTAGGAGTTCATTTTGCTTCTCAACACATCTCAAAACCGATCATTGTAAGTGTGTTTCCGTCACTCTTCTTTGTATATTCATTCACATTTCTATGCTTAATTTGATCTTGGGACTAAACCTAGAAACCCAACACATTTAACACATCCAATTGTCAAATTCAAAAAATCACCATGAGCACACCTAGGGTTACATTCGGCCAAGTGAGGATTTTTGGGGAAAATTAATCTAATCAATTTTTTTTTTCAAATCCAATGATGCATAACCCTTAGTTATCATCATCTAATCATAACCAAACAACCAATTTGGAAAAATCATGCTCCAAGGAAAAATACCCAAATTAAAGTCATGAACCCTAGAATTCAAATCATGCATAGAATGACTCTTGATACCATTGTAAGTGTCCTAGACATACCAAGGATCTCTAAATCATGATTTGTCTGTGAATAATCAAGTAAAGTTTGCGGAAAGAACTTACATTGATTGGTAAAATAATTTAAAACTTTCTTGGTTGGATGTAGAAGCTCAAAGCCCTTTGTTGAGTTCCAAACTCTTGAGGGAGTTTCCCTATCACCTTTCTTTGACTCTCAATGTGCTAGAAATGGTGAATTTTGCAACAAAATTCAAGGAGAAGGGGAGCAAGGAATTCGGCCAAGCTTGAAAGAGAGAATGAGATGAATAGTTCCAAACTTATCCAAAAGTGTGTTGACTTAACTTTCAAAACGTTTGTGGTTTTGTTGGAAAAAGAAGAATTAAATACAAGCCAACCACTTCCATCACTTGTCAAAAATTTGATGTAAGTTGTGGGTCCCACCCAATTTTGAATTCCAAATTCAAGTTGGCTTACACAACACATTTTGGGCTCAGGTTCGTTTAATTCGATTAAAGGAATTTTCCATCGCGACGTAATTAAATCCAATTTAATTAAATAATAATGTCTAGCAAAATTATTATGAAAGTCACTTACAAATTAATTCCAAATTAATTCGTTCGTTCGAATTAAAATCCAATTTTAATTCTGTATTGAAATCCAATTTCAATTAATATATCCGATATATTATTTAGCCCAAATAAATAAATTAAATAGTAAAATCCAATTTAACTATTAAATTTACTTTGCCGATTAATTCCAAATTAAGCGCTTTCTCTCTTCTAGACGAATTTAATCCCAGATAAATTCTTGTTGTAATTAATCCCAGATTAATTTTCTCTCTCATAATTAATCCCAGAATAATTCTGTTCGAGTCAAATGTCATCGGTGATTCTTTGGGAAGCGACTCAAGAGATACTTGGATATGTTGGTAGTAAATGCAGTCATCAGACTATCCGAACACGTGCGTACCCAGTACCACATTCTCACCGATTTACAAGACATGGTTGGCTTCTAGCAAAGCACCGTGCCTACCCAATTCTCTAGAAATATTCAACGAGGAATATATAATCTGTATCAGGCATAATATATAATGTATTGCGTAATACGATCCAGTATCAGATGTCACATGCTAGGCCTAGGGCTGGAATTGTGTCTGCCCCGTAGGAAGTATATATCGGATCACTAGCAACTAGTCTCTGTAATCGGATAATCATGACCTAGTCATACTATCCCGATAGCTACATCATTTAAGAGTACTAGTTCTGTATCCTATGTGATCATCATCTTCATATGACTGAAGTGATACTTCCATCTTGACATCACACCCAATACATTACGATTCTCAGTAAACCCAGAAGAGGCGTACACAGAACCTGTTAAAGATCCGGACGACTAAAACCAAAGCGTACTGGTTGTCGCAAGTATTAGCGATGCAAGTCTTAGGTTAAGACCACATACACCTACCCTGATTCGGATTCCCATAGACATATAGTCATAATACCAATGGGACTCCGATGGGTCTATCCAGAGAGAAACTGTTCCTGGTCCAATGGCTAACAGAACCTTCTATCACACTTGCATAAGTATCCAATACTTAAATATATGAGAACTATACCGTTAAGCTTCCATAACGCACACAAGTGTAATACTAGTCTATTCCGCATTATTGATGTCCAGTCTCGATAATACTACGACTAGGGATATTTAATGATAAAGCCTTTCGTGGATTAATATTGTCTCACATCTTATTAATCCGGTACTAATCATATGGACTTTTATCATTTATATATCCAAGTAATCCAATTACAAAATGATAAAAGAGCAATTTCCTTTGTCGCATAGTTAATTTGTACAAAAACACCATGTCTTTTACAAATAGTGATGTTATTGTCATAATTGTCCAATAGAGCCTTGCCCGTCTTCGCTTTCTTCAAGTCCGGCTTGAACTTACTGCAGTCACGCTTCCAGTGACCCCGTTTACCACAGTGTAGGCAGACGTCTTACGATTTGTCATTTGTCTTCCCAGAAGACTGTGATGATTGAGCCTTTCCCTTCTTCTTCTTCTTCTTCTTCTTCTTCTTCTCTTCTTCTTCTTCTTCACGCCCCCAGAAGTATTCGGCCAAGCCTTGGCCTTCTTGGATTTCGAAGTAAGATGCGCCTCGCGCTTCTTGCCTTCCAGAAGTTCTGGCTTTGCCTCTGAAGTCTTCGGCCATGCCTTGGCCTTCTTGGATTTCGAAGTAAGATGCGCCTCGCGCTTCTTGCCCTCCAGAAGCTTTGGTTTTGCCTCTTTCAGCATAGCTATTAACTCTCCAAGGGTTTTCTCTGGGTTCATCATATTATAGTTCATGATGAACTTGTAGGGGTTTTAGGGCGGAAATCCGGTAACGCAGCGGAACAATGGAAAATCAAAATTGTCCGATTTCAAAACTTTTGTTGGATTAATTAAATAAACTTATTTATTTAATTACCCAATTATCAAATTATGAAATATTACACAAGAAATCAAATTTTTGTGTAATTACCTAATTGCCCCAAAACGTTGTATTTTGTTCATTTTTGTCCGAAATTGTTCGAAACAATTTTGAATGATTCTAAATCATTACCAATATGAATTTAACATGTCCTACATATCAAAATTCAATTTCCAACAAAAAACCCAAAATATCAAGCCTTGGCCGAGAGCCCCAATTTTTTGGCCAAAGTGTGCATTTTGTCCTTTTAATGTTCAAAACACTTCAAGATGAAATCCAATCAAAATAAGATTTTATATGCATCATATACACATACAAATACACAACATAAATGAAAACCCCCAAATTTGGAAGTGGTCTTAAACCCTAATATTTCAATTTCATCAAATTCGACAAATTAGACCAAATTGGTTAAATCCAACACTTCAATCATGTTTCTTCCATTACAATCAAGCCTCACCACAATGAAACAACTATAGAACAAATATAGGTCATTTAAGAGTGGGTCAACAACTCTAGATTGGCAACAAGTTTCTCAAACTATCAAAAGGATGCTAGTTAACAATTTATAAGCATTCTATGATCTTATATATGCTTTAACCCTATCCACAAACTTCCATCAAGAAAAACACAAAGAATAAAGAGCAGAAAAACATGAGAACATCATAGCATGAAGCCCACATCAAGAGGAACATTTTTCTCTCTAATAGTAAGTTGGAAATACTTACTCAAATTCATGCTTTTTCTTTGTTTTTTCTTTTCTTTGTCTCAAGCTTCCTTATCTTTCTTTTAATGGAGTTTTGGTAAAGGTTTTAACTTGAATGAAACCCTAAATGAAAACAAATCAATTTATACCTCCAAAATAAGCACATGGCCGAATTTGGTAGCTTGTAAAATATCATAATATTTTTGTTTCATTTAATTTTTACAACTTGTCAACTTGTTTTAATGATCATTACATATTAATGATATTTTCAACTAAGTAAAAGATTGCAACTTAGTCATTAAAATAAATATCATAACTTTAAAATATTTATACTTTAATTAATTTAATCATTTAAGAATTAATTAATTAATTAAATATAAATATATTAAATATATGTATTATATTTACATTAAATATCAAATACATATATATTTATGATGAAAGTCAAATATCTTAATTTGACATTTAATTAATGTGTATTTGATAAAATCTATCATTAAATGCAAATACACAAAAATTAAGAAATGACTATCGGGTCCCTACACATGTATTTTGCGTTTAACCTTTAAACGACTTTATAAATAATCAATATTATTTATAAATATTTCCCTAGTACTCTACGAGTATATTTCATTAGTGAGAGTCTCTAGATTCAGGCAAATCCGTCACGAAATCCAATTTCGTGTCCATAATTTATCCACCCGTAAATTATGACGATCATGGATAAACTCGTTGAATCATACAGGTCGAGGTCATGGCAAATGTATAATTCCTCCGTCACAGGTATCCAGATATATCCCAGAGATATAGATGTAAACGTCAAATCTCTATAGGGATTATCCTGTCGACGTCTCTATTAGAAATCTCATAAAGAACATTTAGAACTGACTTCTAAAATATACCACGAGCCCATGGTTTTTATCTGATTGCTAATCATATGGACTACCTATGCTCTGTACACAGAACTGACGGATCCTATCTCGATACACATAGGACACCCTGAGGATCTATCCACACCCAATGAACAGGCGGAGGTCTGATCTAAATAAATCGGTGACGTGACTGCCATCTAAGTGTGGAAGATGTCTCATGCGCCCACTCAAGTCTAAGAATCACAAGTGCTACTCAACCCGAGAAGATTCTTATTGACTTTTGTGTACCATTCATTAAGAATCTTCGGTGAGTCGTTCAGTGTTTATCCACTATAAACACCTACATGTCTATACTAGTCCCCAAGACTTATGGTTCATTGAGAAACCATTGGAATCATATATTCCAGTATATGACATGTACCAGTCTCAACGGGTTTACTTTACTGACCAAGTAGTGTAAACCTTAACCAGGAACTGTCTGAGAATGACAACGTCATGATGCTACTCAATGTCAGTTGCAACGCTTTTGCAACAGCACCACGACTAGTCATTCTAAGGTCATTACATCTTTACCATATTAAAAGATACATTATATTATAGAAACTTGTAGACAACAGGACCTGACGACGCTGTTCTAGGCTCACGGCCTAGTTGGGAGTACGGAATAGTCCGCGGGGAACTAAACCGGAGATGTAACATGGAGTCGCCACCCAGTGTGAACTGGGACAAAGGTTTAAGGCCGCACTCACCCCTCGCAAGGGAAGACCTCAAACCGTTGGGTTCGGAATGGTCCCTTACTTATGTCACTTGTGATGATATAATTTGTGCAATTAATCATCCGAGTCTACTCAATAATCATGCTCAATGGTACTTAGATCTAACATGCTTTCATCCAAATAACTCCATGCAATATAACACAACAAGCATATTGAACCATTAAACCAAAGTAAACAAATAACTAATTAAACATAAATATAAACTAAACGAAACATCATGCATAAAGAATGAAGAAACAACATGCCTAAATAACACAATCATGCTTTGGAAATTAAATAACAAGACTAAATTAAATCATGCTTAAAATAATAAATAAACGACCTAGAACTATGACATGCTCAAATACAAATTTGGATGAGACGAGATATGTATATCTTAAGTGGTACGTGGCATTGTATCCCGAGTGCAGACCGCACTACCGTCCATTCGGAATCAGCTACGGAATTTACGTCCGGGTTTCCATCCGATATACCACAAAAGGGAACACATGTCCCGCTCATCCAACAATCACATCATGCTTCAAACGACTCTCATGCAATAATATTTTAAAATAAATGAAATAAAACGAAAGAAGATAAATAAAAAAAGGTGCCCTCAGGTCTAACCTCTTTTGTCGTCTCACGAAAGGGCGTTACACGTCCGTTGGAAGGGTGAATGATCCGCTACTTTTCTGGTTTGCTAACCCAGCATCTTTCCTCCCTGTTTCGCTGTTCGGGTTGTTTTTTTCACTCCATTTCGCTGCTGCGTTTCAGGCCACTGTTTTAGGTGATTCAAATGACTATTTTATGGGTTATTTGGACTGGTTTCGGGATAGTTTTGGGTGCAGTTTCAGGCAGTGTTTGGGACAGTTTTAGGCTATTTTTGGGGACTGTTTTCAGTGGGTTTTACGGTAGTTCGTGGGGTCCAGATGCGTGAAGGGCTGTGGTGCTTGTGAGTGTGTGTTCAGTTTGTGCGTGTAAGTTGTGGTTTGATTGAGTGGGACGTGCGCTGAGTGTGTGCGTGAATTGACGTTGAGGCTGGTGAAGGTTTCGTGATCAGGCAGGGGGAGTTTTAGGGTTTATTATTTGGCTATGTATGAAGGTTCATGGCTGGCTGGTTTTGTAGGTGGCGAGAGCTGAAGGCTGGTGTGGCTTACGGGTTTGAAAGGGCTGGTCAATGTGGCTAATGGCGATAAGGGGCAAGGGCTGATGAGGGGTATGTGCGCTGGCAGTGTGGCTTCTTGTTGGTGGCGTGAAGCTGGGCAGGTCGTGAGGGCTTTTTAGGTTATTTGGTTGACGTGAATGAGAGAGGCAAGTACTTCTTTTTGGAGTGTAAGTCGTGGCTGCTGTGTTTTGCTTTTGTGCGCAGACAGTGAGGGTTGGTGCGATGGCTATTTGTGAAAGGCTTTGGCGAGTGGCAAGGGCAGGGCTGGCATGATGGTTGCAGTCGGTGAAGCTCTAGGGCGTGTGTTTCTCGGCTGTTTGTGTATTTTGTTTTCACGTGAGGATCAGATGGGGCCCTGAAGGAGGGCTGATGAGTCTAGGGTTTCATGGCTGTGAATGGTATTTTGTCAGGCTATGGAGGGCCAGGCTGGGCGTGTGTGTGTGAGTTTGCTCGGTGGTCGTGGCCTGTGAGGAGCAGAAGACATGTTGATGGTCAAAGGGGCAGCTGATGAGGGGGGTTGCTAATGGTGTCGGTTGGGTGCAGGGTGTGAGGCTGAAGGGTTTGGTTTTTTGGTCGGTTAGGCTGTTAGGCGCTGGTTCGTGGCTTCAAGGGCATGCTGGTGGCGCGAGTGAGAGGGGAAGGTGAAGGTTTTGTCTTTGGTCGGTGAGGGTTCCTTTAACGTGTAAATTTTCTTTGATTCGGTCAGTTTGCCCGTGTGTCAGCCCTTGGTTATTGCTAGATTTTTGTGAGATTTTTGTGAGTTAAGATGAATGAGCTAGGAGGGAGAGGAGATCCGACAATACTTAGGGTTTTCTTTTATTTTGTTCTGGTTTGTGGCCGAGAGCGAGAGAGGCCAGAGGAGGAAGATGTCTAGGGTTTGTTGTTGTTTATATAGTGAGAGGGTAGGGTTAAGGTTTCTATCCATGGATTTATGTGTGTAATAGGAAAAGATTTATTTAATTTTGGTATTAGTTTTAATTTAAATTTAATTTGTTTTAATTTAATTTAATTTGTGAAATTAATTTTAATTGGTTATAATTGGTTATAATTTAATTTAATTTAATTCAATTTAATTTTAATTTAATTTAATTTGTGACATGTACTTTAAATGTTTTAATTATTTAATTTGTGAGATGTGATTTAATGGGTTTGGCGTGTTTTAAAATAGAGGTCCCACAAGCGAACCCGAAGCCAAACAAGCGAGTTAAATCCGACCAAATGCTAATTTCCAACTTTACCCTTCCAACGTCCGTTTCCCGCGGCTTTCACAACTAAAGAGATAGTGTCTCCCTACGAGACTCATCATCGGGCTGATATCCAAAAATGCAATGTCTACAGTCGCCCACACTTTGATGGGACTTGTGCAGTGTGTGACTTTGAACAATCCTATCAAAGTTATGCAATGCATTTTTACTTACCTGGCTCGCCAGCTGCCACCTGACTTGCTTGCTGCTCTGCCGAACTGTGATGCAGTGGACCTCGATCCTGGGACGCATCCCAATAACTGCAACCAAAAACGGGGGCCTCGACCCTGGGACGCATCCCAATACCGCTGACAAACTGGGCATCGGCCCGGGGACGCATCCCCAAACTGATGTAGTGAGTCCACGACCCTGGGACGCATCCCAATAACTGCAACCGACAACGGGGGCCTCGACCCTGGGACGCATCCCAATACCGCTGACAAAATGGGCCTCGGCCCGGGGATGCATCCCCAAACTGATGCACTGGGTCCACGACCCTGGGACGCATCCCAATAACTGCAACCGACAACGGGGGCCTCGACCCTGGGACGCATCCCAATACCGCTGCCAAAATGGGCCTCGGCCCGGGGACGCATCCCCAAAATATGATGTAGTGGGTCCACGACCCTGGGACGCATCCCGGAACTACAACTGATGATAAATTGGGCCTCAACCTTGGGACGCATCCCCAAACTGCTGATGATGATGTGGGCCTCAACCCTGGACGCATCCCTAAAACTGCTGATGATGTGGGTCTCAACCTTGGGACTCATCCCCGAAACTGATACTGATGCTGATGTGGGCCTCGCCCCCGGGACTCATCCCCAAAACAGATACTGATACTGACATAGGCCTCGACCCTGGGACTCATCCCCCAAAACTGATATTGATGCTGATGTGGGCCTCGCCCCCGGGACTCATCCCCGCAACCGATACTGATGATGATGTAGGCCTCGGCCCTGGGACTCATCCCTGAAACTGATGCTGGTGTCTCCATACCCGGAGTGCCATACCTAGTAAAACTGATACTGATGTCTCCATACCCAGAGTGTCATACCTGGCAAGACTGCCCGGCTTGTTCATTCCCAAACTGTGTTTCCATTCTCGGAGTGTCATTCTCGGCTTGTTCATTCCCGAACTGTGTTTCCATTCTCGGAGTGCCATTCTCGGGCTGTTCATTCTTGAACTGTGTTCTATTCTTGGATTGCCATTCTCGGCTTGTTCATTCTTGAACTGTCCATTCCCGGACTATATCTCCATTCTCGGAGTGTCATTTCCGACTTGTTCATTCTTGAACTCTGCTCCATTCTTGGATTTCCATTCTCGGCTTGTTCATTCTTGAACTCTGCTCCATTCTTGGATTGCCATTCTCGACTTGTTCATTCTTGAACTGTCCATTCCCGGACTATATCTCCATTCTCGGAGTGTCATTTCCGACTTGTTCATTCTTGAACTCTGCTCCATTCTTGGATTGCCATTCTCGGCTTGTTAATTCTTGAACTGTCCATTCCCGGACTATATCTCCATTCTCGGAGTGCCACTTTCGGCGACTGATGAGATAGTGGTCCATTTTCGAACCGTGCTCCATTTTCGGAGTGCCATTTTCGGCAAGTGATGAGATGATGGTCCATTTCCGAACCGTTGCTCCATTTTCGGAGTGTCATTTTCGGCAAGTGATGAGATGATGGTCCATTTCCGAACCGTTGCTCCATTTTCGGAGTGCCATTTTCGGCAAGTGATGAGATGATGGTCCATTTCCGAACCGTTGCTCCATTTTCGGAGTGCCATTTTCGGCAAGTGATCCTGATGAAGGTGTGGGCCTCGCCCCAGAGTGCCATACCCGGCAAGACTGTTACTGAACTAATGTGGGCCTCGTCCCCGGAGTGATGCTGATGTGGGCCTCGGCCCTGGGATTCATTCCAAATTCTGACGACGTGGGCCTCGGCCCTGGGATTCATTCCCTGGATTCATTCCAAATTCTGTTGACGTGGGCCTCGGCCCTGGGATTCATTCCCGAAACTCTGACGATGTGGGCCTCGACCCTGGGATTCATTCCCGAAACTCTGACGATGTGGGCCTCGACCCTGGGATTCGTTCATCAAAACTGATACTGATGTGGGCCTCACCCTAAACTGATTTTGATGTGGGCCTCGCCTCTAGACTGAAACTGATGTGGGTCTTGCCCCAAAACTGATACTGACGTGGGCCTCGCCCCAAACTGATGTGGGCCTTGCCCTAAACTGATACTGATGTGGGCCTCAACCCCGGGACTCATCCCCAAACGAATACTGATATGGGCCTCAACCCTGGGACTCATCCCCAAAACTACTACTCATATGTTGCTGATTCTGGTTGGCTTGTCTTTGCCGCTTTCTCTTTTTCTTCTTTGAAACCTGTGAATACAAAACAAAACAAACACAAAAAAAGAATGCAAAATATGTTACGTGTATGCATGCATGTATGAATGAATTTCCTATTCCGCTGGGTTAGGTCTTCCGCCAGTTCTCCAAGTGATTGCTCAGTCTTCTCTCTACTCTCATGGCTCAATTTCTTGTTATGTCCCGGATTCACGAGGTGGTAGACCGGTCGCTCCCAGTCTTAATTTAGCTTTCTGCTCTTGGTCAAGATGAACCACATGAGGGGGGCCTTCCGTATCATCATAATTATATCACATGCTACGAAAATAGTCCCAATAGTCATACATGTCTTTGTCCTCAAAGAATGCTCAGTAATGAAACCAGAGAACATTCAAAACACTCAATGCAACTTAAATCTGAGTTTTTGAATAAACGATCTATGTCAGTCTCAAAGTGTGTGTGTGCAAAGATTCTTTCACAGCTTGATCCTTAAGCAAGCCAAATCGATGATTTCGTTTCAAAAATCGGGATCGATGGGTCAAACCAACCTAGATGTCTCAACTATATTCCGCAATTGATTTTCCATGCTCAATGTAGTATGGCTTTATCTTCATTTTCCTTTGTCTCTCATTTTTTCCTTTTCATTTTGAACTTCATTTTTTTTTCTCTTTTTTTTTTCAACACACCTACCCTTTAAGGTAGCATTTCTCCTCATGGTGGTCCTAATACTCGCCCATGGGTAGCTTCACACTTATCGGTTATAGGTGGTTCGTTTTTTTTTCTTTAGAGACTTTTCTTTCATTTTCAACCATACCACACATCATAACATAAGCAAATCAAGATAGACATCTAAGCAAACGGTCATTCACCGACCTACAATTTCTTCGACTAGTCACTTTGCTAACTACTCAGGTTTTCACTACTAAGAACCATAATCAAGTGCTTACGAGTCTAACATAGATCAATTAATCAAAGCATCAGATAAAAGCACGTCATGGGTTTATCGTTTCTATAGTTTCACTCTAAAGCAATCAATTTCATCATCGGACTTATGTCTAGCTATCAATGACTAAAAACAAACAATTTTTTCTCTTTTTTTTTCTTTTCTCTTTTTTTTCTTCTTTTTCTTTTTTTTTTTTTTTTTTTTTTTTTTCTTTTTTTTTCTTTTTTTTTTCTTTTTCTCTCTTTTTTCTTTTTTTTTTTCTTTTCCCTCTTTTTTTTCTTCTCTCTTTTTTTTTTTCTCTTTTTTTTTTTCTCTTTTTTTTTGAAGGCCCCCCAATGGTCTTTCTATCCTTGCCGTAAGGTTTTCTGTTTCTCGATTTCCTTTCCCTCGCTATCCATATTTGCTAAACTCTTCTGTGACAATTCTTCTTTATCTCTAACCCCACGGATATCTATGATGGCTTTTAAGACACAGAGGGTTAACATGATGCATGTATGCATGAGATGCGTGCGATGTATGAGATTTAATATGCATGTGGTTATCAAAAGCATAAATGGGCAACTTCTATAGGATATACAACTATCGTTCTCATGCGGGTTTATGACAATGCCTTTGATTGAACTCCCTCAACCCACTATAGAAACGGTCAACTAATGCACAAATCATACACATCACAAGACATGATTTCGGGGCCAATTCTCTTATCCCCAGTGGAGTCGCCAGACTGTAGACAACAGGACCTGACGACGCTGTTCTAGGCTCGCGGCCTAGTTGGGAAGTACGAAATAACATAGAGTCGCCACCCGGTGTGAACCGGGACAAAGATTTAAGGCCGCACTCACCCCTCGCAAGGGAAAACCTCAAACCGTTGGGTTCAGAATGGTCCATTACTTATGTCACTTGTGATGATATAATTTGTGCAATTAATCAACCGAGTCTACTCAATAATCATGCTCAATGGTACTTAGATCTAACATGCTTTCATCCAAATAACTCCATGCAATATAACACAACAAGCATATTGAACCATTAAACCAAAGTAAACAAATAACTAATTAAACATAAATATAAACTAAACGAAACATCATGCATAAAGAATGAAGAAACAACATGCCTAAATAACACAATCATGCTTTGGAAATTAAATAACAAGACTAAATTAAATCATGCTTAAAATAATAAATAAACGACCTAGAACTATGACATGCTCAAATACAAATTTGGATGAGACGAGATATGTATATCTTAAGTGGTACGTGGCATTGTATCCCGAGTGCAGACCGCACTACCGTCCATTCGGAATCAGCTACGGAATTTACGTCCGGGTTTCCATCCGATATACCACAAAAGGGAACACATGTCCCGCTCATCCAACAATCACATCATGCTTCAAACGACTCTCATGCAATAATATTTTAAAATAAATGAAATAAAACGAAAGAAGATAAATAAAAAAAGGTGCCCTCAGGTCTAACCTCTTTTGTCGTCTCACGAAAGGGCGTTACACGTCCGTTGGAAGGGTGAATGATCCGCTACTTTTCTGGTTTGCTAACCCAGCATCTTTCCTCCCTGTTTCGATGTTCGGGTTGTTTTTTTCACTCCATTTCGCTGCTGCGTTTCAGGCCACTGTTTTAGGTGATTCAAATGACTGTTTTGTGGGTTATTTGGACTGGTTTCGGGGACTGTTTCGGGACAGCTTTGGTTGCAGTTTCAGGCAGTGTTTGGGACAGTTTTAGGCTATTTTTGGGGACTGTTTTCAGTGGGTTTTACGACAGTTCGTGGGGTCCAGATGCGTGAAGGGCTGTGGTGCTTGTGAGTGTGTGTTCAGTTTGTGCGTGTAAGTTGTGGTTTGATTGAGTGGGACGTGCGCTGAGTGTGTGCGTGAATTGACGTTGAGGCTGGTGAGGGTTTCGTGATCAGGCAGGGGGAGTTTTAGGGTTTATTATTTGGCTATGTATGAAGGTTCATGGCTGGCTGGTTTTGTAGGTGGCGAGAGCTGAAGGCTGGTGGCTTACGGGTTTGAAAGGGCTGGTCAATGTGGCTAATGGCGATAAGGGGCAAGGGCTGATGAGGGGTATGTGCGCTGGCAGTGTGGCTTCTTGTTGGTGGCGTGAAGCTGGGCAGGTCGTGAGGGCTTTTTAGGGTATTTGGTTGACGTGAATGAGAGAGGCAAGTACTTCTTTTTGGAGTGTAAGTCGTGGCTGCTGTGTTTTGCTTTTGTGCGCAGGCAGTGAGGGTTGGTGCGATGGCTATTTGTGAAAGGCTTTGGCGAGTGGCAAGGGCAGGGCTGGCATGATGGTTGCAGTCGGTGAAGGTCTAGGGTGTGTGTTTCTCGGCTGTTTGTGTATTTTGTTTTCACGTGAGGATCAGATGGGGCCGTGAAGGAGGGCTGATGAGTCTAGGGTTTCATGGCTGTGAAGGGTATTTTGTCAGGCTATGGAGGGGCAGGCTGGGCGTGTGTGTGTGAGTTTGCTCGGTGGTCGTGGCCTGTGAGGAGCAGAGGACATGTTGATGGTCAAAGGGGCAGCTGATGAGGGGGGTTGCTAATGGTGTCGGTTGGGTGCAGGCTGTGAGGCTGAAGGGTTTGGTTTTTTGGTCGGTTAGGCTGTTAGGCGCTGGTTCGTGGCTTCAAGGGCATGCTGGTGGCGCGAGTGAGAGGGGAAGGTGAAGGTTTTGTCTTTGGTCGGTGAGGGTTCCTTTAACGTGTAAATTGTTTCTTTGATTCGGTCAGTTTGCCCGTGTGTCAGCCCTTGGTTATTGCTAGGTTTTTGTGAGATTTTTGTGAGTTAAGATTAATGAGCTAGGAGGGAGAGGAGAGCCGACAGTACTTAGGGTTTTCTTTTATTTTGTTCTGGTTTGTGGCCGAGAGCGAGAGAGGCCAGATGAGGAAGATGTCTAGGGTTTGTTGTTGTTTATATAGTGAGAGGGTAGAGTTAGGGTTTCTATCCATGGATTTATGTGTGTATTAGGAAAAGATTTATTTAATTTTGGTATTAGTTTTAATTTAATTTAATTTGTTTTAATTTAATTTAATTTGTGAAATTATTTTAATTGGTTATAATTGGTTATAATTTAATTTTAATTTAATTCAATTTAATTTTAATTTATTTCATTTGTGACATGTACTTTAAATGTTTTAATTATTTAATTTGTGAGATGTGATTTAATGAGTTTGGCGTGTTTTAAAATAGAGGTTCCACAAGCGATCCCGAAGCGAAACAAGCGAGTTAAATCCGACCAAATGCTAATTTCCAACTTTACCCTTCCAACGTCCGTTTCCCGCGTGATAAGTGTGGTTTATACCCACTTATTATGGCATTCTCAGCTTATTATTTTGTTATAATTCGAGATATTTAATATGATTTATATTTATATTTTATGTTTTATTTATAGGAGCATTAATATATGGATCGGGGAATAATTACACTGTTTTGGGGACAATAGGGGATAACTGGTGAAGATATTAAACCGGGCGCCATAGCGCTAGAAGCTGCACAAGACCCATACAAAATGCCGAGAGAATGGCGCCACCAATTCCACAACTCATAGCGCCATGGCGCCAACCAAGTGCTGAAAAAGAAGAACAAGTGGGCCATAGCTTGGGAATTGTTGATTTATAGTAATTGGCTTACAAAAACAATTCAGGCGTGAATTAAAGAAAAAAAGCAAAGTCAAGCCGCAAACTTTGACCTCCAAAATAAAGCAAAGGCGTGAAAGCTGATTTGAAGAAAGGTCACGTGGGTCCCAATTCAACAATTAGGCACTGTTAGAAGAATTAGGCGCTGCGGCGCCAATTGTCCAATAGCCCAGGCGCTGCGGCGCCTGTTAGAAGATCCAGCCCCATACATATTCCAGAGAGTTAGGCGCCGCGGCGCCCACTTAAGGAGCCGCGGCGCTGCGGGAAGAACCAGACGCGCTTTAGGGAAGTGATTTTAGGGTTTTCAATAATCCTAATGATACCTAAAGACTCTCAGACTCAACTATAAATATAACATTACATCAAACACTCAGAAGGAGGCTAATACACAGTACAAAACACAGAAACACATATTTTTAGAGATCCAAGGAGAGGATTGAAGAGCGACAGAGACAAAGGCTGTAATATCCGGAGAGGAAGAGATTCAATTCGGGTTTTATCTCCTTATTTCTTTCTTAAAACTCTAATGATTTCCATTAGATTCATGATTTGTGTATTATTGTTTTTATCTTTTGTCATGAATTTACTCCTTAATTTTGGAGAACGATTGTAATCTATGCTTAAACCTTGTATTTGTTTGTCAATTTTGTTATGAAGTTTTATTAATTTATTTATATTCTTTTGAGTTTAATGCTTCTTGATTGTTGGCCACAATTGAAGATGATGAATGTTTAGAATCTATCACTCGAGAGAGGGGATTTTGAATAGATCTAGAGATATAACCTAGGGTTTTATAGAGTTCGAGAGAATCTGTAGTCCTTTGAAGTCGTTAACATAGAATCACAAATCGTAATGAGTTATTAACTATTGGATTTTTATAGAGATATCGAAGTCTATAGTTGATAATATTTTCACTCGGCACTCGAGAGAGGGGGTGGATATTTTAGGATCTTGACTTATAAATAATATAACTGAACAAATATTAATTGGCATAACAAATGCATAGGCGACAGCTAGGTGAAATCATGATCCATAATCTCTACAGTATTAGTTCCTCCTATTTTATTATTTGTATATTTATCTATTATAAATCTTTATTATTTGTTTTCTAAATAAAGTTAGGATTATCAATTGTAGTACTTAGTGCGAGTTAACGCAATCCCTGTGGGTTCGACACTCTTTCACTGATTTATACTAAAACTTGACACCGTACACTTGCGGTACGATATAAAAATATCACAACAAGTTTTTGGCGCCGTTGCCGGGGATTGTTTGTTAATTCACATTAATACTACTACTAAGTAATTTTAGCTTTAATTTAGAATTTTATTTTTATTTTTATTTTTATTTTTATTTTATTATTTTTATTTCGTTTATGTTGGTCTTAAGTTTTATTTTTTTTTTATTTCTTATTTTTTATTTTTATTTTTATTTTATTTTATTTTTATTTTTGTTTTATTTTTTTTTTCTTACGAGGTGAGTTTGAAAAAAAAAAAAAAAAAAAAAAAAAACCAATGGCAGATCCTGTTAGTGCACTGATAGCTCAAGTATCGTCCCTCACGACTCATCTAGAATTATTGACAAATCAAATGAGCCAACCGTCTATTGAAGTTGTTTCTGCTAATAGAATGTTTTTCCCAACAGAGGAGCAGGATTTGAACAAGTACAGTATGTGAACAATCGGAACTTCAACAACTATAGAGGCAGTCTTATGCCTATTTATTATCATCCGAATTTTTCATATGCTGATATGGAGAACATTTTGCAACCTCCTCATGGCTTCAATTATCCAAAAGCTGAGCAGAAACCTTCCTTAGAAGACCTCATGATCACGTTTGTAGCTACAGCTTCAGAGAGGTTTGAGAAGAATGAGTCAATGCTGGATAATATCGAAACACGAATGGGCAATATAGAGGCAAATATGAAATCTTTAGAAGCAAAATTGAGTTGCTTGCTTCTTCCATGGCCAATCAACAGACATGGGATTTTCCGAGTGATACTGAAGTCAACCCCAATGAGCAAAGTCAAATTATAACCTGTAGGAGCGGAAAAGAGTTTAAAGACACCTCTCAGGACTTAGGCAGTAAAGAAAATGAAATGATATTTCAGGAGGAAACAGTAACAGAAGAAGAGAACAAAGGTGAATTGATATGAGAGGTCAATATGAAGAAATCACCTTCAATGTTTTCAGAGCCATGCCGAGTTCTCAAGGTGACGCAGACTGTCACATGATAGATACAGTAGAAAAGGGAGTTGAAACCAGACAGGGTGAATCAGTATTTCAACAGCCTATAAGCATAATGCAGCCAAGCATAAAGGAAAATTCTCTGCAGCTAAACTCGAAACCACTCCCAAGGGGCCGTAAAAAGAGGAAAAGAAAGGCCAGTTCTCACTTAGAGATAATTCCTGGAAGATTAAAAAGAAAACCGAGCCAATTTTGCCGAATGTGCAGTCCAGAATTTCCAATTGAAGGGAAATCTACATATTCTGGGGGACCATTTATGGATAAATTACCACAGCCTGCCAAGCTATCTTTTTCATGTCATAAGAACCGGTGGATACCAAAGAAGAAAACAGATGAGATTACCCGGTTCACGACTTTTAAGCCACCATAACCATTTGGGTGGTTGCGTCTGGCTGAAGACGTTAAACTTAGCGCTAGCGGGGAGGCAACCCTTGCATTTCTTTTATTATTATTTTCTTACTTTTTATTTTATTTTATCTTATTGTGTGCTATTTATTTATTTGCATGTTATTTATGCAGGTAGCATGAGACACACAAAGCCCGCGCAACCAAATTCTAACCAGCAAGAGTCTGATCAACTCCATGCACGGTAGTGTTGTTCCTTACTCTTGTTCTTTAAATTTTTATCTTACATTGAGGACAATGCAAATTTTAAGTTTGGGGGTGTGTGCATGTTGCTTACTTGTTATTTAGTTGTTTAATTTTTTTGAAAAAAAAAAAAAAAATTTGTTTTAGTCTTTGATAGTAAAGCATAAATCTTGTGATAATATTGTTTGTTTATGGGTGAAATTTTAGAAATGATAAGTGCCAAATTTACTTTTATCTGATGCCTTGAATAATTGATCTATGTTAGACTCGTAAGCACTTAAAAATAGGTTTTTAGCAGTAAAACTTAAGTAGTTGACAAGGTGGTCAGTTGAAGAAATTGCATGTCGATGAATGACCATTTGCTTAGATATCTATCTTGATTTGCTAGTGTTATGAAGTATGGTATAGCTAAAAAAAGAAATAGAAAAATGTCTCTAAAGAAAGAAAATAAACCACCTATAACCGATAAGCGTGAAGCTACCCATGGGCGAGTATTAGGACCACCATGAGGAGAAATGCTACCTTAAAGGGTAGGTGAGTTGGCAAAAAAAAGGTGCAAAAATGAGAAAAGAAAAAAGAGACAAGAAAATAAAAGAAAAACCATACCATACCGAACACAAAATAAGGCAATTACAGAGAATAATTGAGATATCTAGGTTGGTTTGACCCATTGATTCTAATTTTTAAACGAAATCATTGAGTTGGCTTACTTAAGATCAAAGCTGTGATGAACCTTTACACACACACACCTTGAGTCTAGCTTAGATAATTTATTCGAGAATTTGGATTCGAGCTGCAATTGCGTACTTTGAAGATTCTCTAATTTCATTTATAAGCTTTCTTTGAGGATATATTTATGCGTAACTATCGAGACTATGTTTTGTTATTTTTATATTTTTGCATGATTGTGTGTGAATGACGTTTGTGGGTGTCGTCGCTGTAAGCCCTCACGAGACTATAACTCGTCCACTAGGGCCGCCTAGGGGTTTAAAGGCTTGTTGCATATGCTAAATGCAATCGTGATCCCTACGAAAGTGGCTTAGTTAATTTAGTAATTTTTAATTATTTTTTTTGAATTGATTTTTTATTTTATCTTTTGCTCGGGACTGGCAAAACCTTAAGTTTGGGGGTGTTTGATAAGTGTGGTTTATACCCACTTATTATGGCATTCTCAGCTTATTATTTTGTTATAATTCGAGATATTTAATATGATTTATAATTTATTTTATGTTTTATTTATAGGAGCATTAATATATGGATCGGGGAATAATTACACGTGTTTTGGGGACAATAGGGGATAACTGGTGAAGATATTATAACCGGCGCCATAGCGCTAGAAGCTGCACAAGACCCATACAAAATGCCGAGAGAATGGCGCCACCAATTCCACAACTCATAGCGCCATGGCGCCAACCAAGTGCTGAAAAAGAAGAACAAGTGGGCCATAGCTTGGGAATTGTTGATTTATAGTAATTGGCTTACAAAAACAATTCAGGCGTGAATTAAAAAAAAAAAGCAAAGTCAAGCCGCAAACTTTGACCTCCAAAATAAAGCAAAGGCGTGAAAGCTGATTTGAAGAAAGGTCACGTGGGTCCCAATTCAACAATTAGGCACTGTTAGAAGAATTAGGCGCTGCGGCGCCAATTGTCCAATAGCCCAGGCGCTGCGGCGCCTGTTAGAAGATCCAGCCCCATACATATTCCAGAGAGTTAGGCGCCGCGGCGCCCACTTAAGGAGCCGCGGCGCTGCGGGAAGAATCAGACGCGCTTTAGGGAAGTGATTTTAGGGTTTTCAATAATCCTAATGATACCTAAAGACTCTCAGACTCAACTATAAATATAACATTACATCAAACACTCAGAAGGAGGCTAATACACAGTACAAAACACAGAAACACATTTTTTAGAGATCCAATGAGAGGATTGAAGAGCGACAGAGACAAAGGCTGTAATATCCGGAGAGGAAGAGATTCAATTCGGGTTTTATCTCCTTATTTCTTTCTTAAAACTCTAATGATTTCCATTAGATTCATGATTTGTGTATTATTGTTTTTATCTTTTGTCATGAATTTACTCCTTAATTTTGGAGAACGATTGTAATCTATGCTTAAACCTGTATTTGTTTGTCAATTTTGTTATGAAGTTTTATTAATTATTTATATTCTTTTGAGTTTAATGCTTCTTGATTGTTGGCCACAATTGAAGATGATGAATGTTTAGAATCTATCACTCGAGAGAGGGGATTTTGAATAGATCTAGAGAATATAACCTAGGGTTTTATAGAGTTCGAGAGAATCTGTAGTCCTTTGAAGTCGTTAACATAGAATCACAAATCGTAATGAGTTATTAACTATTGGATTTTTATAGAGATATCGAAGTCTATAGTTGATAATATTTTCACTCGGCACTCGAGAGAGGGGGTGGATATTTTAGGATCTTGACTTATAAATAATATAACTGAACAAATATTAATTGGCATAACAAATACATAGGCGACAGCTAGGTGAAATCATGATCCATAATCTCTACAGTATTAGTTCCTCCTATTTTATTATTTGTATATTTATCTATTATAAATCTTTATTATTTGTTTTCTAAATAAAGTTAGGATTATCAATTGTAGTACTTAGTGCGAGTTAACGCAATCCCTGTGGGTTCGACACTCTTTCACTGATTTATACTAAAACTTGACACCGTACACTTGCGGTACGATATAAAAATATCACAACACCGCGGCTTTCACAACTAAAGAGATAGTGTCTCCCTACGAGACTCATCATCGGGCTGATATGCAAAAATGCAATGTCTACAAAACTACATATATTATTCATAATAATAATGTTTTACAGTAGTATTCATAAAGAAATACAACCGGGAATTGACGCTCTGAGCACCAACCCCAACAAAATCTCCCACTTGCTCTAGTGCTAATAACGATTGTATCTAATAACCATCGACTCCACGTGTTTATCAAACAAATTCGGAGGTATGGCATTCGTCAGTGGGTCTGCTACATTATCTTCACTCGGTACCTTATACACGACAATATCCTCTCGCGACATAATCTTGCGAATGATGCGGTATTTGCATTCCACATTCTTCGACCTCGGTTCCTTTGCTTGTGCAATGGCTCCAGTATTATCACAGTATAACGGAATCGCATTCTCGATACTTGGGACAATTCCCAATTTTGTGATAAAATTCTTTATCCACACAGCCTCATTTGCAGCTTCAGAAGCTACAATATATTCCGCCTCAGTGGTGGAATCTGCTGTCGATCCCTGATTGGAACTCTTCCAACAAACTGCACCTCTGTTAAGGGCAAATACGAATCCAGATGTAGACTTTCTATCATCGTGATCCGATTGGAAATCGGAATCCGTATACCCGTTAACTTGCAGTTCGTTTCCTCCATAAATTATTAACTTATCCTTAGTACCTTTTAGATACTTCAGGATATGTTTAATGGCCATCCAATGGTTATTACCTGGATTGGACTGATATCGACTAGTTACGCTAACAGCGAAACTGATATCAGGCCTCGTACATAACATGGCATACATTATGCTACCCAAACATGAAGCATAACGTTGGTTGGACATTCTAACCTTCTCATCTTCTGTTTGTGGACTCATCTTCTTTGAAAGATTAATCCCATGTCTGAACGGTATGTTTGCTGTCTTACAGTTACCAAAATTATACCGTTCCAAGATCTTATCTATGTACGTTGATTGGGATACCCAATCAGCCTCATTTGTCTATCTCTATAGAGTTTTATCCCTAAAACATATGAAGCTTCTCTTAGGTCCTTCATGGAGAAATTCTTACAGAGGTACGCTTTGACGCTTTGTAACATACCTAAATCATTCCCAATTATTAGGATGTCATCAACATATAGGACTAAAAATACGACCATGCTCCCACTGGCCTTCTGATACACACAGGATTCTTCTGAATTCTTGAGAAAACCAGACGATCTAATAATCTCGTCGAATCGAAGATTCCAACTTCGTGAAGCTTGTTTAAGTCCATAAATGGACTTCTTAAGCTTACATACCATACCCGAGTTTTCACTGGACGCAAAACCTTCCGGTTGTTCCATATAGATTTATTCATCAAGAAATCCATTTAGAAAAGCCGTTTTGACATCAATTTGCCAAATCTCGTAGTCATGATACACAACTATAGAAAGCAAAATCCGAATAGACTTAGGCATTGCTACTAGTGAAAAAGTTTCATCCTAGTCGATGCCAGGTCACTGCATGTAATCTTTTGCTACCAGTCGGGCCTTGTAAGTTTCAACCTTACCCTCAAGCTCGCGTTTCCTTTTGTAAACCCATTTACAACTAATAGGAACAATTTCTTCGGGAAGCGGAACCAAGTCCCAGACTTGATTCTCATGCATTGAGTCTATCTCGGATTTCATGGCACTTTTCCATTTCACGGAGTCGATGTCCAACATCGATTCTCTATAGGTAAAAGGATCTGTCTCTTCAATTAAGAGAACATCTAGACTCTTTTCTTGTATCAAATACAAGCGTTCAGGAGGTCTAGATACCCTTTATGACCTACGGAGTGTGTGTGTTGAAGGTCCTTCATCTACTTGAATTTCAGGTTCCTCCGTTGGTTCGTTGTTTTCAGGTTGGAATTCATCAAGTTCAACCTGTCTATGATTACCACCTTCTGACAAAAATTATACTTCTAGAAATTTTGCGAAGCGAGCTACGAACACATTTCGATGTTCGATATCATAGAACAGATATCCCCTCGTATGCGAAGGATATCCGACAAACCTAAACTTTTGCCATCGAGGTGAAAGCTTATCTTGCTGAGTCACCCTGACATAGGCAGGACAACCCCAAACCTTAATGTAACTAAGATTTGGTCTCCTACCGAACCATATCTCATACGGTGTCGTAGGAACAAATTTTGAAGGAATCTTATTCAAAAGATTTGCAGCTGTTAAAAGAGAGTAGCCCCATAAGAAATAAGGCAAATCTGTGAAACTCAACATCGATCAGACTATATCCAATAAAGTCTGATTTCTCCTCTCAGACACTTCATTGTGTTGTGGAGTACCTGGAGGAGTATATTGAGCGAGAATCCCATTCTCCTTTATATAATCAATGAACTCACGACTCATATATTCTCCGACTTGATCAGATCGAAGGAATTTAATATATTGTCCAGTTTATTTTTCTACTTCATTTCGGAACTCTTTGAAATTTTCAAAGGTTTCCGATTTATGTCACATCAAATAGATATAATCATACCGTGACAGATCATCGGTAAAGGTAACGAAGTACGAATAACCACTGTGAGCATTCTGACTTAGTGGACCACATACATCAAAATGTACGAGTTCCAGTAAGTTAGTGGCGCGATGTCCAACACCAGAAAATGGGGCTTTGGTCATCTTACCCTGAATGCACGATTCACAAGTTGGATAGGATTCAATGGTGAGATCTGGTATCAAACCATTCCTAACCTATTAGGTAAGGCGTTTAACGCCTATATGACATTGTCGCATATGCCAAAGTTCAGTATTATTAATTACAAGTAAACTACGTTTATTAACTCAAGAATTTAAAATATATTTTGAAGTTTGCAATGTATAATGACCATGCTGGTTTGGACAAAAAAGTATCTGAATATTACGTTTATCATATAAATACAAAGAACAGTTCTTAATATTAATACAATAACCTTCTGTATCTAATACAAAAGAGATATAATATTAGCTATACATCCAGGTACAAAATGACAGTCATATAACAAAAGTGTCTTATTCGGCAATGAGATCTCGCATACTCCCACTGCAACTGCATCCAGAGAGTCTCCACTCCTGAATAGCAACTGCATCTCTCCAGGCTTCAGTCTCCTACCTTCCTTCAGCACCTGCAATAAATTGCAATGTGAATGGGACAAGCAGAATCTAAAATCCAGCTGGATGTAACGGCTTCACAAGCCAAAGATATATCAATAACTGGAAAAATAAATGTACCTGATGTCGATGCTCTCTCCCTCCTCAGCTGGGCAATGTAATCAGGACAGTTCCTTTTCCAGTGCCAGACCTTGCTGCAGTGATGACACTTGTAGTCAGAAGCCTTCTTGGGCTTAGCTATCTTTTCCTGTGGTTGAGGACCGAGACCCTTCTTCTTCTTCCCTTTTCTTATTTTTTCCCTTTGACCAAGTCTGGGAAGAAGCAGAAAGTGAAGTAGGTCTGGGAGGGCGAGTCGGTAATCCATTCTTGAGGTCCTCTTCCGCCGTGAGCAACATCTTATGCATCTCTTGGTAGGTACATATAATCCCGTTCATGTTGAAGTACATCACGAACTGGCGATAAGAAGCTGGGAGTGAACCAAGAATGACACTCCTACCGAGAATGTCATTGAGAATGAGATTATGTTGCCTCAATTGATCGATCAAATCGATCATCTGAAGAACATGCGGGCTAACAGCTTTCCCCTCATCCAATCGCGCATGGAACAGTTCCATTGCGACCTTGTGAACAACAACTTGTTCTTGGTTCTCAAACGATTGTCTTAATCGTGTCATCATGCTATACAATAGGGGTGAGCATCGGTTCCGGGTCTACCTGTAACCGGTTGGAACCAGACCGGAAATCTGGGTTTGCAACCGAATTCGATTGTAATCGGTCCGGTTCCGGTTCCAAATATAAGGAACCGATTGTAACCGGTCCGGTTCTGGTTCGAGAATAAACGGAACCAGAACCGGACCATAGAACCGGAACCGGAACCGCATTTGAGATCCGGATTAGATACCCGATTTTTACCCATTTTTAATACCTATAGCAACAGATTGTTTTATCTCCTGTTTGCGACTAGGGTTTGATTTTTTTTTATTAAAAAAAAATTTGGATTCTTGTGTAGGATTATGTTTTTATGGATAAATTGAAGGAAACAGAGCAAGGGTTCTTGTTGTTTGCCTAAAACCGATTGCAGACAGTTTCATGTTCCAAGCTGCTGTTCATTCTTCTGTCGTTTTTAGACTTTGGAGCCTTGATGGGCTATATTTGTAATAATATCAGCTATTGAAATTGTCAAAATCTTATTATTATTATTATTATTATTATATGGGTCTAATAAATTTCCCCGAAGGAACTCTTCATTGGTTTTGTCTAATATATAAACACAGCTCTTTCAACGCAGATTACTTGTACCAATTCCAAGAGCAAAAGCCCTTCAAGATCAAAGATCAAGAATTAGTCTGAGGCCTTTTCTTTTGCTTTTATTTATGTTTACTACTTGTTCTATATGAGCAATAAGGATAATCATCAACCCAATAAATAAACAACTTTATTCTGCCTCAACAAATGGATGCCACTGGCAATAAGATTAAATGCATGGCTTGCAATGCATGATTATTTGTATACTTTGTTAATATATTTATGTAGTAGACAGTTGTTAAGTTAATATATCTTCATCCTATTTCGTACATAAATAACAGTTAAGTTAATATACTACTGTAACAAATAAAGGACAACAACAGAGAAGAAAAAAAATAATGCATGTTATTTTCAAGCTTATTGATCTGACAATGTTATATTAATAGGGTAATTTGGAACCGGACCGGAACCGAATAATATGGTACCCTATTTAATTGGGTAGGTTCCGGTTCCACTTAGTTAGGAACCGATTTTTTCCGGGTAGGTTCCGGTTCCATACGGAACCAGAACCGAAACCAGTTTTACTCACCCCTACTATACGCATCGGACATGCCATAGTATTGTTTCTTGAGCCCCGGTGAAAGCGAACTTAAGATGTATGATTTAACTTTTAAATCATCATCCTTCCAAGCTTGGAAGACTTCGCGTTCTTCCGGTGTAGCGTCCTCTGCCACAGCAAGGGGCAGTGGACCCTCAAGAATATATCCCAACTTCTCGGAATCGAGGACAATCCTCAAATCCAAATCCCAATCGGCGAAGTTCTCAGCGCCCTTGAGTTTGTTCGCATCAAGCATACGCGCAAACAGATTAGTGGATGGTGCCACCATCGCAAATCTATTATAGAGATCACGAAAAATGGTTAGCAGAAATTAAGCAGTTTCATATAATATCATAAGCATTAACTAGATCATGGATTTTTAATCTAAAAATGCCTCTCCCACTAAATCATGCAATACTGTAATCCTCAAACAAAATACAAAGATTTAATAATTAAATTAAATAAAAATAGTGAAAGGTGGATCCCATGAATACATTTCAGCTCACAGCAGAAGCACGGTCTCGCCTACGTATATTCATCAGGTAGACAACTCAATTGTCAATCACTCATTAGTGACTCCTAGATTTCCGGTTCTGGTCGTTTCTCGTTGGGACTGCTAAGGCAGGCTCACAAGTAGACGTACCAAGGTTAAACTTGTCAATGATAAACTCAAGCTACTTGCGTAACCATGACAGCTAGGGCACGTTCAGGATTCCGCTTTCGCTTGAATTTATCTAGTATCAAATATACATCCGGTATAAATAAATCTCTATCAACTACACCCTCACAGCAGAGGTACGGTCTTGGATGTAGTCACAGAGAAATATTCATAAACCGTATTGACAAGACGGACCATATAACATGCATCAAATACATAATTACATTTAAACCTTATTAATTAGGGATTTTCCGCTAAGTGTCATACACTATAAATTTAATCAAATTAGATTAAAATATGCATGAATAAAGTTAAGAAAACATGATTAAACATTGAATTTAAAGGGCTAATAATATTAGGGGGCCTAGAATCAGACTCGCTCTGATACCATTTTGTAGGGGTTTCAGGGCGGAAATCCGGTAACGCAGCGGAATAGTGGAAAATCAAAATTTTCCGATTTCAAAAATTTTTCTCGGATTAATTAAATAAACTTATTTATTTAATTATCCAATTATCAAATTATGAAATATTACACAAGAAATCAAATTTTTGTGTAATTACCGAATTGCCCCAAAATTTTATATTTTGTTCATTTTAGTCCGAAATTGTTCGAAATAATTTTGGATGATTCTAAATCATTACCAATATGAATTTAACATGTCATGCATATCAAAATTCAATTTGCAACAAAAAAACCCAAAATATCAAGCCTTGGCCGAGAGCCCCCATTTTTTTGGCCAAAGTGTGCATTTTGTCCTTTTAATGTTCAAAACACTTCAAGATGAAATCCAATCAAAATAATATTTTACATGCATCATATACACGTCCAAATACACAACATAAATGAAAACCCTCAAATTTGGAAGTGGTCTTAAACCCTAATTTTTCAATTTCATCAAATTGGACAAATTAGACCAAATTGGTTAAATCCAACACTTCCATCATGTTTCTTCCATTACAATCAACCTTCACCACAATGAAACAACTATAGAACAAATCTAGGTCATTTAAGAGTGGGTCAACAACTCTAGATTGGCAACAAGTTTCTCAAACCATCAAAAAAATGCTAGTTAACACTTTATAAGCATTCTATGATCTTATATCTGCTTTAACCTTATCCACAAACTTCCATCAAACAAAACAAAAAGAATAAAGAGTAGAAAAACATGAGAACATCATAGCATGAAGCCCACATCAAGAGGAACATTTTTCACTCTAATGGTAAGTTGGAAATACTTACTTAAATCCAAGTTTTTTCTTTGTTTTTCTTTTCTTTGTCTCAAGCTTCCTTATCTTTCTTTTAATGGAGTTTTGGTATAGGTTTTAACTTGAATGAAACCCTAAATGAAAATAAATCAATTTATACCTCCAAAATAAGCACATGGCCGAATTTGGTAGCTTGTAAAATATCATGATATTTTTGTTTCATTTAATTTTTACAATTTATCAAGTTGTTTTAATGATCATTACATATTAATGATATTTTCAACTAAGTCAACAATTGCAACTTAGTCATTAAAATAAATATCATAACTTTAAAATATTTATACTTTAATTAATTTAATCATTTAACAATTAAATAATTAAATAATTAATTAAATATAAATATATTAAATATATGAATTATAGTTACATTAAATATCAAATACATATATATTTATGATAAAAGTAAAATATCTCAATTTGACATTTAATTAATGTGTATTTGATAAAATCTATCATTAAATGCAAATACACAAAAATTAAGAAATGACTATCGGGTCCCTACACATGTATTTTGCATTTAACCTTTAAACGACTTTATAAATAATCAATATTATTTATAAATGTTGCCCAAGTGCTCTACGAATATATTTCATTAGTGAGACTCTCTAGATTCTGGCATATCCGTCACGAAATCCAATTTCGTGTCCATAATTTATCCACCCGTAAATTATGACGATCACGGATAAACTCGCTGAATCATACAGGTCGAGGTCATGGAAAATTTATAATTCCTCTGTCACAGGTATCCGAATATATCCCAGAGATATAGATGTAAACGTCAAATCTTTATATGGATTATCCCGTTGACGTCTCTATTAGCAATCTCATAAAGAACATTTAGAACAGACTTCTAAAATGTACCACAGGCCCATGATTTTTATCTGATTGCTAATCATATGGACTACCTATGCTCTGTACACAGAACTGACGGATCCTATCTCGATACACACAGGACACCCTGAGGATCTTTCCACACCCAACGAACAGACGGAGGTCTGATTTAAATAGATCGGTGACGTGACTGCCATCTAAGTGTGGAAGATGTCTCATGCGCCCACAGTGGCATCTCAAGTCTAAGGATCACAAGTGCTACTCAACCTGAGAAGATTCTTATTAACGTTGGTGTACCATTCATTAAGAATCTTCGGTGAGTCGTTCAGTGTTTATCCGCTATAAACACCTACACGTCTATACTAGTCTCCAAGACTTATGGTTCATTGAGAAACCTTTGGAATCATATATTTCAGTATACGACATGTACCGGTCTCAACAGGTTTACTTTACTGACCAAGTAGTGTAAACCTTGACTAGGAACTGTCTGAGAATGACAACGTCATGATGCTACTCAATGTCAGTTGCAACACTTTTGCAACAACACCATGACTAGTCATTCTAAGGTCATTACGTCTTTACCATATAAAAAGATACATTATATTATAGAAACTGCATATATTATTCATAATAATAACGTTTTACAGTAGTATTCATAAAGAAATACAACCGGGAATTGGCGCTCTGAGCACCAACCCCAACAGAACCAGCCCCAGCAGTCGGGTAGAGATTGTAAGATCAAATCTATGGAAGTCTCGGCCTCGAAGGTAATGCCCAGCTGACCCAGCTATTCGATGTAAGTAATCATCTATGACACGTAGTGTTCGACAGATGTACCCGCTGACATACGAGAGCGAAAGAGCTTCTTCTGCAACTCATACTTATGAGATCTAAGATTAGATCTATGAAGATCCTTCAACTTTAACATCATCGCATAAGGATCCAATCCCTTATTCTGACGACGAAACTGGGGAGTCATTGCAGCAAGCATAATGGATTGAGCAGTAAAGTTATCATCATGGTGAGTCTTCCAAAGCTCATGCTCTACGGGCCGCTCAAGTCCGGGCTCAGGCCCGAGAGGTCTCTCTATCACATAGAGCAACTTCTCAGCTCCCAGGACTATCCTGAGGTTCATCTCCCATTCTGGAAAATTTACGTCGTTAAAGACAGTCTCACCCATGATTATGTCCCTAACGCTTATCTTTCCAACTATTTTGATTGCTATAGTCCAACTATCCAATCAAATGTTTCGGGTACACTCAAATGCAATGGTTACTATAGTCCAACTATATAACCAACTACAAATGGAGTAGTGTTGAGTACAGTCTAACTGTTCAAAGAAAACAATAAATGAATAATATTAGTCCAACTAATATATATAATAATGAGAAATAATAATAATAGAGTACATATATTAGCGAGTATTAAACGAAATTAAAAATTTAATACTAGCCTCCCACTAATTTTCGGCGAGCCTCTAACCCTCCGTTGAGTACTCGGGAAACCTAGTTTCCTAGTGGGATAGGATCCCGTTAAATAATACACAACATTGATTTTGGCCAACAAGCTATATAAAATTTAACTAGGTAGATCTCTAAGATCAATTGTATCCCATCCAATTCCTAGATCCGGTAGGTGGACATCCAAGTCCGAAACATATATCTAATATATTTCCTAACCTGTTTCCTCTTAATCAACTAAGCCTTGGCTTTGGCTCAACAAGCTTAATGATTCCAGTTAAGCACGAACCATTGACAGTGGGAAAGCTTCATAATCCACGTCGATGAACAAGAGTGACCTTGACTTTGGCCAACAAGTCACAACTGCATAAGAAATGCGATATTAACAAAGCTTTCATGGTTCAAACACATCCGCGATATACAATGATCTTGACTTTGGCCAACAAATCAAAGCCAATCTTGGATCTTGAGAGAGAACCACTCAATGGAAGGAAACACTTAATATTAAATGCGAGGGCATTTTCGTAAATTGGCAACCAACTTATTATCTTTGATTAGGTCTCATTATACACCCTTAAACATGCATTCTAAAAGCATAATAAGGCGCAATAAATATAATAATGATATGCGAATGGATATTCATATATATTTTGTATTTAGAACAAATTTCTCTCTATTATTTTATTCTATCCCGCTAGCACTTTACATTCTTCTATTTACCAAATTACATAACACTATAAGAAACCTCATTTACATTGAGGAGAATTGGTGAGAAGAGAAATACAATGAGAATAAGAGGTGATAGGCTAGACACGCAGGTCCAATTTCAAATAAATACAATATTTACAACAATTTCTAAAATTGCCCCCACCCATCTAATATCCATCTGATATACATTATTCAAACAAATACATCCAAGCATTCACACATAGCATGTTGGAAATCAATGTAATCCAATTAATTAATTCTTCAATTAATGACCATCCAATGTTCATACAACGATTTGATTTGCGCGAGTCCAACTCGTTTAAGAATAAATACTCAAAGTAAGTATTCTTGAATTATATCGAACTACAATATTAAATCCAATTTAAATTGTATTCAATACTAATTCAAGTTTAATTCCAAATTAAACAATTACACTTATTCTATTATAATAATGCCCTTTTAGACTTGGATTCCAAATCCAATCTAAATGGTCTCAAAGTCCCATTTAGCATCCAATGCCAATTCTATTAGGTCCAATGGGCTTTAATTAATTCTTTAGGCATGGACTTTTGGCCATTATGGATCAAGCCCATAATGCCTTGGCCCATTTAGGAATCACCATATGCCATAAATTAATTTTGGCCCATTAGACCCAATTAGATTATTAAAGGCCCAAAAGTTATATTTTGGACTTTTATGGAAATAGTTTAGGCCCAATTGGATCCAACCCAATTGTCCACAACCAAACTTGGCCCAACTAAGCCCATTAATCCAAATATAACCAAATTAGCCCATTTAATATTTTAGGGACTAATTTACATTAATACAATATTCCAAATATTACATTAATCCATTTTAGGTGTAATTAACATAACTAATTAATTAATCTAACATTTCCAAAATATTAATTAATCTAATTAATCATGCTTATCATTCCAATTCATGTCCAACACAAATTGAAGCAAAATCAAGTCTCCAACAAGCACGCTAACTCACGGCAATGACAAGAAATTAATATCCAAATTGATTACAATCCAATTAAATCAACATTCAACATATATATCATGCCATTAACACATCCAAGTGTCAAAATTTAAAAATCACCATGAGTTACACTAGGGTAAGTTTTGGCCAACTTAGGGAAATTTGATCCAATCAATTTTTCAACAATCCAAAAATGCACAACTCCAAGTTATCATCATTTAACATCAACCAACAACTCAATTTTGAATTTTCATGCTCCAAGTAAAAATTCCTAATTAAAGTTTATGAACCCTAGTTTTCAAAATCATATTTAGCAAGGTTCTGATACCATTGGTAGTCTCTAAGACATGCCACAAGATCATAAACATGATTATATGTGTGAAATAACAAGAAAAGTGGCGGAATCACTTACATTGTTAAATGGAGAAATTTCAAAATTTCCTCTTTGGATGAAGCTCCAAGCTTGTTGTTATGTTGTTTATTCCTTGGATGAGTTTCCCTATCACCTAATTAGACTCCTCAAAGTGCTAGCTATGTTGAAATTTTGAAGCAAAATTTCACTACAATGTAGAGAATTATTCGGCCAAGGTGGTGAGAAAAAGAGAGTGTGAGAAAAATTAGTTTTTTTCAAGACTTGGTGGTTGTGTGTTAAATGTATTTAATTAAGCCAACTACTTACATCAACATTTGACCTTTGATGTAAGTCATGTGGTCCCACCATATTTAAAGTTCAAAATTTGAGTTGGCTTCCTCAACACACAACTTGACTTGGACCTACTAAAGTCAAAGATATTTTATGTTCCCAAAATACAAAAAGACACACGCAAAGTCACAGGCAATTTTATCGGGTTCGTTTAATTCCGATTAAATGAATTTTCCATCGCGTCATAATTAAATCCAATTTAATTAAATAATTATGCCACGCAAAATTATTACGATAATCGCTTTCGAATTAATTCTAAATTAATTCGTTCGCCCGAATTAAAATCCAATTTTAATTTCGTGTTGAAATCCGATTTCAATTAATATATCCAATATATTATTTTAGCCACAAATAAATAAATTAAATAGAAAAATCCAATTTAACTATTAAATTTATTTTGTCGATTAATTCTAAATTAATCGCGTTCTCTCTTCTATACGAAGTTAATCCTAGATTATTTTTCTCTCTAATAATTAATCCCAGATTAATTCTATCTGAGTCAAATGTCATTGGTCAATCTTTGGGAAGCGACCCAAAAGAGTCATGGATATGTTGGCAGTAAATACGGTTATCGGACTATCCGAACACGTACGTACCCCGTACCATGTTCTCACCGATTTACAAGACATGGTTGGCTTCTAGCAAAGCACTGTGCCTACCCAATTCTCCAAAAATATTCGCCGAGGAATATCATCTGTATCAGGCGTAGTAATACTAATATTATATAATACGTAATACGATCCAGTATCGGATGTCACATGTTAGGCCTAGGGCTGGCTCTGTGTCTGCCCCGTACGAAGCATATATCGGATCCTGAGTAACTAATCTCTGTAATCAGGAAGTAATGACCTAGTCATACTATCCCGATAGCTGCAGCTTTAAGAGTACTAGTTCCGTATCTAGTGTGACCATCATCTCCATATGACTGAAGTGATACTCCGATCTTGACATCACATCCAATACACTACGATTCTCAGTAAACCCAATACAGGCGTACACAGAACCTGTTAAAGCTCCAGACGACCAATACTCAAGTAAACTGATTTTCGCAAGTAATAGCGACGTAAGTCTCAGGTTAAAGATCACATACACCTACCCTGATTCGGATTCTCATAGACACATAGTCATACTACCAATGAGATTCTGAGTGGGTCTATCCAGAGCAAATTGTTCCCAGTCCAACGGCTAACAAAACCTTTTATTACACTTGTATAAGTATCCAATACCTAAATATATGAGAACTATGCCGTTAAGCTTCCATAACGCGCACAAGTATAATACTAGTCTATTTCGCATAATTAATTCCAGTCTCAATAATACTTCGACTAGGGATATTTAATGATTAAACCATTCGTGGATTAATACTGTCTCATATCTTATTAATCCGATTTAACCATATGGACTTTTATCATTAATATATTTCCAAGTAATCTAATTACAATAATGATAAAATAGTAATTTCCTTTTGTCACATAGATAATTTGTACAAAAACACAATGTTCTTTACAAATAGTGATGCTATGGGTCATAATTGTCCAATAATCTCCCACTTGGCCTATAACCAATAACTCAAGTATCTAACACCTGAACTATGTACACGTCGCTCAAACGTTTGCTGAGATATAGAATTCGTCTGCGGATCTGCAATGTTATCATCTGATGTAATCTTCTCGATCTTCACATCATCACGATGTATGATCTCACGAATCAGATGAAATCGTCGAAGTACATGCTTGGATCGTTGATGAGACCGTGGTTCCTTAGCCTGTGCGATAGCCCCATTATTGTCACAATACAAAGGTAATGGCTCAACTACTAACAGAACTACTCCTAATCCAATTAGGAATTTAAGAATCCAAACTGCTTCTTTTGCTGCCTCAGCTGCAGCAATATATTCCACTTGTTTTGAAGATTTCCAACTCACTGCTCCATTGTTTAAATAAAATATGTACCCTGATTGCGACTTACGGTCGTCTTTGTCGGTTTAGAAACTTGCATTGGCGAACCCAGTCACCTCAAGTTCTCCTTCCCCATAGACTAAGAAAGTATCTTTAGTTTGTCTAAGATACTTAAGGATGTTCTTTACAGCAATCCAGTGACCATCACCTGGATCGGCCTGATAGCGACTGCACATGCTCAAAGCATATGAGACATCAGGTCGCGTACATATCATGGCGTATATGATCGATTCGACTGCTGAAGCATATGGGATCTGAATCATTGCATCTCTCTTATCTTGAGTTTTAGGACACATATCCTTCGATAGAGAGATGTCACGTGACACCGGAAGCAGCCCCCTCTTGGACTGATCTATGTTGAATCTCTTCAACACTTTGTTAATGTACGAGCTATGGGAGAGTGCCACCAGCTTTCTAGATCTATCCCGGTAGATCCTTATTCCTAGAATAAAGGTTGCCTCTCCCAGGTCTTTCATGGAGAATTTTAATGAAAGCCAAGCTTTCACCGATTGTAGCATGAGAATGTCATTTCCAAGAAGCAATATATCATCAACATATAGAAAAATGAATGTCAGTGCGCTCCCACTAACTTTCTTATATACACAAGAATCATCTTCGTTTTGAATGAAACCATATTCTTTTATGATCTCATCAAAACGATGGTTCCAAGAACGCGATGCTTGCTTTAATCCATAAATGGATCGGTTTAACTTGAAAACCTTGTTTGCATGTCTTGGTACGACAAAACCATCAGGTTGTTGCATATAAACATCCTCCAAAAGGTTTCCATTAAGGAAAGCGGTTTTGACATCCATATGCCATATTTCATAATCAAAATATACAACAATAACAAGCATTATCCGAATGGATTTAATCATGGCAATAGGTGAAAAAGTTTCATCGTAATCGATGCCATGTCGTTGATGATATCCTTTAGGTACAAGCCTAGCTTTGTACGTTTGTATGTTGCCTACCATGTCTGTCTTCCTTTTAAAGATCCATTTAAAACCAATATGCTTAATTCCTTCTGGTATATCAACTAGTGTCCAAACTTGGTTGGTATACATGGAATCCATTTTGGACTTCATGGCTTGTTGCCATAAAGTGGAGACGATACCTTGTATCGCTTCCTCATACGTAGCCAGTTCATCTTCCTCAATAAGATTAATGTCTACATGAGGTGAGATCAGAAACCCATACCTCTCAGGTTGTTTTCTGAGTCTCTCCGACTTACGCGGTTCTTGTGTATCAGAAGATTGTGGAACAATTTCATCCTGATGGACTGTTCATGTTCCATGAGGGGGTCGGTGCCAGGAATAGTATCACTCTGATTTTCATCGAGTTATACTTTCCTTCCACTTACCACTGCATTCATGAATTACTTTTCTAGGAAAATCACATGAAGAGTAACAAATATTTTGTTCTCTTGTGGGTTGTAGAAATGATATCATTTCGTTTCCTTATGATAACCTACAAATAGGCACTTATCCGATTTGGGTTCTAGTTTGGTACTATCCAAACGTTTAACATATGCCCAGTATCCCTAAATCTTCAGGAATAAGAAATCTGGTTTCTTTCCTGTCCATATCTCATATGGAGTCTGTTCGACAGACTTTGACGAAACCTTATTCAAAATAAGTATTGCACTGTTTAATGCGTATCCCCAGAAGTAAATTGGTAGCTTTGTGCGACTCATCATTGACCTTACCATGTCCAACAAAGTTCAATTTCTCCATTCGGACACACTGTTCAATTGAGGTGTTTCGGGAGGAGTCCACTGTGAAAGAATACCAGATTCTTTCAAGTAATCTTGAAACTCATTGCTTAAGTATTACCCTCACCACGGTCCTACCGTAATGTTTTAATACTTTTACCAGTCTATTTTTCTACTTCGTGTTGAAACTCTTTGAATTTCTCAAAAGTTTCCGACATGTGTTTCATAAGATACACATAACCATAACGCGATGCATCATCCATAGAGGTTACAAAGTATTTATATCCACCTCTAGCCTGGCTAGACATGGGCCCGCATACGTCACTATGAACAAGGGCTAACAACTCGGTGGCACGTACACATTTACCACTAAAAGGTGTTTTAGGCATTTTGCCTAAAAAACAAGATTCGCAGACATCATATGAATTAGGATCAAATCCATCCAAGTATCCATTCTTTGAAAGTGTGGATATACGAGTTTTGATAATGTGTCCCAGATGACAATGCCACAAATAAGTCTCATCCGTTTTACTCAATTTGAGCTTTTTGTTTGTCATGTTATATGTTTGAGATTCGTTTATATTCAAAATATAAAGACCATTATTCACATCTGATGTACATATCAAAATATCATCTTTATAAATAAAACACCTAGTGTTCCTGAATACAAAGGTATACCCGCATCGGGTTAAACTAGATACATAGACAATATTCCTAGTCAAACTAGGTACAAAATAACAGTCGCCTAATGTAAGTACATGCCCTGAGGGCAGATTCAAAACATAGGTGCCAATGGCCAAAACAGCGACTAATGTACTGATGTGTAGATCATGCACATCAGTACATATGTGAGTACCACATCCAGTATCAAAAATCTAATTTTTAAAACTAGTAGTAGACATGTTTATTTCAATAACAAACATACCTGAAGACGGAGCCTGTAAGTGTCCTAGACAAGCCAAGTTCTTGGTTGGATGTAGAAGCTCCAAGCCTTTTGTTGAGTTCCAAACTCATGGGTGAGTTTCCCTATCACCTTTCTTTGACTCTCAATGTGATAGCAATGGTGAATTTTGCAACAAAATTCAAGGAGAAGAGGAGCAAGGAATTCGGCCAAGCATGAAAGAGAGAAGGAGATGAATAGTTCCAAACTTATCCAAAAGTGTGTTGACTTAACTTTCAAAAAGTTAGTGGTTGTGTTGGAAAAAGAAGAATTAAATACAAGCCAACCACTTCCATCACTTGTCAAAAAGTTGATGTAAGAAGTGAGTACCACCCAATTTTGAATTCCAAATTCAAGTTGACTTACACAACACACTTTGGGCCCGGGTTCGTTTAATCCGATTAAAAACAATTTCCGTCGTGACGTAATTAAATCCAATTTAATTAAATAATAATGCCTAGCAAAATTATTACGAGATTCGCTTACGAATTAATTCCAAATTAATTCGTTCGCTCGAATTAAAATCCAATTTTAATTCTGTATTGAAATCCTATTTCAATTAATATATCTGATATATTATTTTAGCCCAAATAAATAAATTAAATAGTAAAATCCAATTTAACTATTAAACTTACTTTGCCGATTAATTCCAAAATAATCGCATTCACTCTTCTAGACGAATTTAATCCCAGATAAATTCTTACCGTAATTAATCCCAGATTAATTTTCTCTCTCATAATTAATCCCAGATTAATTCTGTTCGAGTCAAATGTCATTGGTGAATCTTTGGGAAGAGACCCAAGAGATCCCTGGATATGTTGGCAGTAAATGCGGGCTTCTAGCAAAGCACCGTACCGACCCAATTCTCTAGAAATATTCAACGAGGAATATATAATATGTATCAGGCATAGTATACAATATATTGCATAATACGATCCAGTATTGGATGTCACATACTAGGCCTAAGGCTGGAATTGTGTCTGTCCCGTACGAAGCATATATCGGATCACTAGCAACTAGTCTCTGTAATCGGATAATCATGACCTAGTCATACTATCCCGATAGCTGCAGCATTTAAGAGTACTAGTTTTGTATCCTACGTGATCATCATCTCCATATGACTGAAGTGATATTTCCATCTTGACATCACACCCAATACACTACGATTCTCAGTAAACCCAGAAGAGGCGTACACAGAACCTGTTAAAGCTTCGGACGACCAAAACCAAAGCGTACCGATTGTCACAAGTATTAGCGATGCAAGTCTCGGGTTAAGACAACATACACCTACCCTGATTCGAATTCCCATAGACACATAGTCATAATACCAATGGGACTTCGATGGGTCTATCCAGAGCGAACCTATTCCCGGTCCAACGGCTAACAGAACCTCCTATCACACTTGTATAAGTATCAAATACTTAAATATATGAGAACTATGTCGTTAAGCTTCCATAACGAGCACAAGTGTAATACTAGTCTATTCCACATTATCGATGTCCAGTCTCGATAATACTACGACTACGGATATTTAATGATCAAACCTTTCGTGGATTAATACTGTCTCACATCTTATTAATCTGGTACTAATCATATGGACTTTTATCATTTATATATCCAGGTAATCCAATTACAAAATGATAAAAGAACAATTTATTTTATCACATAGTTAATTTGTAAAAAAACACCATATCTTTTACAAATAGTGATGCTATGGGTCATAATTGTCCAACAATCTCCCACTTGGCCTATAGCCAATCACTCAAGTGTCCAACACCTGAACTATGTACGAGTCGCTCAAAATTTTGCTGAGATATAGCTTTCGTCAGCGATCTGCAAGGTTATCATCTTTTCGATCTTGACATCGCCACGATGTGTGATCCCACGAATCAGATGAAACTGTCGAAGTACATACTTGGATCATAGATGAGACTGTAATTCCTTAGCATGTGTTGTAGCCAAGCTTAGCTGCTAACAGAACTACCATAATCCGATTAGGAATTTATAGATCCAAAATGCTTATTTTGCTGCCTCAGCCGCATCAATGTATTCTGCTTTTATTGTTGAATCGGCAATAATATCTTTCTTGGAAGATTTCCAGGTCACTATTCCGTTGTTCAAACAAAATATGTACCGTTATTGTGACTTATAGTAGTCTTTATCGGTTTGGAAACTTTCATCGGTGAACCCAGTCACCTCAAGTTCTCCATCTCTAAAAATTAAGAAAGCATCCTTAGTTCGTCTAAGATACTTAAGGATGTTCTTTATATCAATCTAGTGACCATCACCTGGATCGGCCTGATAGTGACTGCAGATGCTCAAACCATATGAGACACCAGGTCACGTACATGTTTGTCAATGTATGAGTTCTCGGAGAGTGCCAACAACTTTTAGATCTATCACAGTAGATCCTTATTCCTAGAATAAGTTTGCCTCTGATAAGTTTTTATGGAGAATTTTAATGAAAGCCAAGCTTTCACCGATTGTAGCATGGGAATGCCATTGCTTAGAAGCAATACATCATCAACATATAGGACAATCATTGTCAATGTGCTCCCACTGACCTTCTTATATACACAAGAATCATCATCGTTTTGAATGAAACCATATTCCATTATGATCTCATCAAAACGTTGGTTCCAAGAACGCAATGCTTGCTTCAATCCATAAATGGATCGATTTAACTTGCAAACCTTGTTTGCATGTTTTGGTACGACAAAACCATCAGGCCGTTGCATATAAACATCCTCCAAAAGGTTTCCGTTAAGGAAAGTGGTTTTGACGTCCATCTGCCGTATTTCATTATCGAAATATTCAGTAATAGCAAGCATTATCCGAATGGATTTAATCATGGCAACATGTGAAAAAGTTTCATCATAATCGACACCATGTTGATGACAATACCCTTTCGCTACAAGCCTAGCTTTGTATGTTTGTATGTTTCCATTCATGTCTATCTTCACCATGAAGACCCATTTACTACCAATAGGCACAATGCCTTCTAGTGTATCAACAAGTGTCCAAACTTGGTTGGTATACATGGAATCTATTTCAGACTTCATGGCATCTTGCCATAAAACGGAGTCGATACCTTGTATCTCTTCCTCATGCGTAGCCGGTTTGTATTCCTCAATAAGATTAATATCTACATATGGTGAGATCAAAAACCCATACCTCTAAGGTTGTTTTCTGACTCTCTCCGACCTACGCGGTTCTTGTGTATTTGAAGATTGTGGAACAATCTCATCCCTGATGAACTCTTCGTGTTCCGTGAGGGGATCGGTGCCAAGAATAGTATCACTCTGATTTTCATCGAGTTCTACTTTCCTCCCACTTACCACTGCATTTATGAATTCATTTTTCGAGGAAAACTGCATAGAGAGCAACAAATACCTTGTTCTCTTGTGGGTTATGGAAATAATATCCTTTGGTTTCCCTATGATAACCAATTACAAATAGGCACTTATCCGATTTTGGTTCTAGTTTGGTACCATCCAAACGTTTAACATATGCCCAACATACTCAAATCTTCAGGAATGAGAAACCCAGTTTCTTTCCTGTCCATATTTCATATGGAGTCTGTCCAACAGACTTTGACGGAAACTTAATAAAAATAAGTATTGCATTGTTCAATGCGTATCCCCAAAAGGAAATTGGTAGCTCAGTGCGACTCATTATTGACCTTACCATGTCCAACAATGTTCGGTTTCTCCGTTCGGACACATCATTCAATTGAGGTGTTCCGGGAGGAGTCCATTGTAAAAGAATACCATATTCTTTCAAGTAATCTTGAAACTCATTGCTCAAGTATTCTTCACCACAGTCCAACCGCAATGTTTTAATACCTTTGCCGGTTTGTTTTTCTACTTCAAGTCGAAACTCTTTGAATTTCTCAAAAGTTTCCGACTTGTGTTTCATAAGATACACATAACCATAACGCGATGCATCATCTGTAAGGTTATGAAGTATTCATATCCACCTCTAGCCTGGCTAGACATGGGCCCACATACGTCACCAAGAACGAGGGCTAACAGTTCGGTGGCACGTACACCTTTACCGCTAAAAGGCATTTTAGTCATTTTGCCTAATAAACAAGATTCGCAGACTTCATATGAATTAGGATCAAATCCCTCCAAGTATCCACTCTTCGAGAGTGTGGATATACGAGTCTTGTTAATGTGTCCCAGACGATAATGCCGCAGATCAGTTTCATCTGTGTTACTCAATTTGAGCCTTTTGTTTGTCATGTTATATGTTTGAGATTCATTTATATTCAAAATATAAAGACCATTATTAACATCTGCTGTACATATCAAAATGTCATCTTTATATACAAAACTCCTAGTGTTCCTGAATACAAAGGTATACCCGCATCGGGTTAAACAAGATATAAAAATGACGTTCCTAGTCAAACTAGGCACAAAATAACAGTCACCTAATGTAATTACATGCCCCAAGGGCAGGAGTAAATCTTTGGTGCAACAGTGGTATAAGTGACGTGGTACCACCAGCGAATTAAAAATGACATGTATAATTTAATACCTATTTTTTAGTTGTTTTTTAATTTTTTAGCACGCGTGGCAATAGATGATTGGCTTGTTGCATGGATGACCTAGTACCACTGTTGCACCAAAGATTTTCTCCAAGGGCAGATATAAAACGTAGGTTCGTACGGTAAAAACAGCGACTCTCGTCCCGTTTCTGACTCGTAGGTCGATCTCAACTGAAGCCAGTCTCCTGCTAATCAGCAGATCCTGCACATCAGTACATATGTGAGTACCACATCCAGAATCAAAAATCTAATTTTTAAAACCAGTAGTGGACATGTTTATAACAAACATACCTGAAGTCGGAGCCTTGCTCATCTTCACTTCCTTCAACTCCACCTTGTACTCACGGCAGTCAAGCTTCTAGTGACCCCGTTTGCCACAATATAGGCAGACGTCTTGGGATATGTCCATAGTCTTCCCAGAAGACTGTGATGATTTAGCCTTGCCCTTTTTCGTTTTCTTCTTCACACCCCCAGAAGTATTCGGCCAATCTTTATCCTTCTGGGATGTCGGAGTAAGATGCGCCTCGCGCTTCTTGCCCTTCAGAAGCTCTGGCTCTGCTTCTTTCAGCATCACCATTAACTCTCCAAGAGTTTTCTCTTGGTTTATCATGTTATAGTTCATGACGAACCCGCCCCAGCAGTCGGGCAGAGGCTGTAAGATCAAATCTATAGAAGTCTCAGCCTCGAAGGTTATGCCCAGCTGACCTAGCTGTTCGAAGTCAGCAATCATCTGTGACACGTAGTGATCGACAGATGTATCCTCTGACATACGCAAACGAAAGAGTTTCTTTTTCAATTCGTACTTCTGAGATCTAAGGTTAGATCTGTGAAGATCCTTCAATTTCAACATCATACTATAAGGATCCAATCCTTTGTTCTGACGACGAAATTGAGGAGTCATTGCGGCAGGCATGAAATATTGAACACTAAAGTTATCATCATGATGAGTCTTCCAAAGCTCATGCTCTACTATTTTCTCAACTCTGGGCTCAGGCCCGAGAGGTTTCTCTATGACATAGAGTAACTTCTCGACTCCCAGGACTATCCTGAGATTCATCTCCCAATCTGAAAAATTGGAGTCGTTAAAGATATTATCGCCCATGATGATGTCCCTAACGCTAATCTTTCTAGCCATCTCGATTGCAATAGTCCAACTATTCAATCAACGATTTCGGGTACACTCAAAATGCAATGGTTACTAAAATCCAACTATATAACCAACTACAAGTGGAGTGGTGTCTTGTACAGTCTAACTGTTCAAAGAAATCAATATTTAATATTAGTCCAACTAATATATATTTATAACGACAATAAATAAAATAAAAGAGCGTATTTAGCAAGTATTAAACGAAATTGTAAATTTAATACTGGCCTCCCACTATTTTTCGGAGAGCCTCTAACCCTCTGTGGAGTACTCGAGAAACCCAGTTTCTTAGTGGGCTAGGATCTCATTACATAACACACAACCTTGACTTTGGCCAACAAGCTGTATGAAACTTAACTAGGTAGATCTCTAAGATCAATTGGATCTCATCCAATTCCTAGATCCGGTAGGTGGACCTCCAAGTCCAAAATATATATCCAATATATTTCCTAACCTTTTCCTCTGAATCAACTAAGCCTTGACTTTGGCTAAATAAGCTTAATGATTCCAGTTAAGCGCGACCTATTGACAGTGGGAAAGCTTCGTAATCCACGTCGATGAACAAGAAGTGACCTTGACTTTGGCCAACAAGTCACAACCACCCAAGACATGCGATATATAACAAAGCTTTCATGGTTCAAACACATCCACGATGGACAATGATCTTGACTTTGGCCAACAAACCAATGCCAATCTTGGATCTTGAGAAAGAAGCACTCAATGGAAGGAAAACGCTTAATATTAAAGTGAGGGTTTTTCGCGTAAATTGGCAACCAATTTATTATCTTTGATTAGGTCTCATCATACACCCTTAAACATGCATTCTAAAAGCATAATAAGGCGCGATAAATTAATAATGATATGCGGATGGATATATAATACAATTTGTTCCTAGAACAAATCACTCTCTCTTTCTTCTCTCCCGCTAGCACTTTACATTCTTCTACCCAATTACATAATACATAAAGAAACCTTATTTACATTAACGGTAATTGGTAAGAAGAGAAATACAAAGAGAATAGAAGGTGAAAGGCTGGACACGTAGGTCCAATTTCAAATAAATTCAAAATTTACAACAATTTCCAAAATTACCCCCACCCATCTAATATCCATCTGATATACATTATTCAATAAATACATCAAAGTATTCACACAAAGCATGTTGTCAATCAATCTAATCCAATTAATTAATCTTTGATTAATGAGCATCCAATGTTCATACAACGATTTGATTTGCACGAGTCCAACTCGTTTAAGAATAAATACTCAAAGTAAGTATTCTTGAATTATATCGAACTATAATTTTAAATCCAATTTTAAATTGTATCCAATACTAATTCATATTTAATTCCAAATTAAATAATTACACTTTTAATAGTGTCTTTTAGATTTGGATTCCAAATCCAATCCGTTTGGGTCTCAAAGGCCCAAATAGCATCCAATGCCAATTTAATTAAAGTCCAATGGGCTTTCAATTAATTCTTTAGGCATGGGCTTTGGCCATTATGGATTAAACCCAAAATGCCAAGGCCCAATTAGGAATCACCCTATGCCAAAAATCAATTTAGGCCCATTAGGCCCAATTAAATTATTAAAGGCCCAATAGTCATATTTGGACTTTATGGAAATGGTTTTAGGCCCAATTGGATCCAACCCAATTGTCCAAAACCATACTTGATCCAACCAAGCCCATTAGCCCAAATACAACAAATTAAATTAATATATTATTCCAAATTACATATTAATCCAATTAAAGTGTAATAGGCACAATTAATTAATTAATCTAATATTTCCAAAACATCAATTAATCTAATTAATCATGTTTAATTCTCAAATTCATGTCCAACACAAAATTGAGGCAAAATCAATTCATCCAACAACATGCTCAAACTCACGGCAAACACATGAAATTAACATCCAATTTTGATTTCAATCCAATTAAATCGACAATTAACATTCAATTTCATGCCATTTAACACATCCAATTATCAAATTCAAAAAATCACCATGAGCACACCTAGGGTTACATTCGACCAAGTGAGGATTTTTGGGGAAAATTAATCTAATCAATTTTTTTTCAAATCCAATGATGCACAACCCTTAGTTATCATCATCTAATCACAACCAAACAACCAATTTGGAAAAATCATGCTCCAAGCAAAAATACCCAAATTAAAGTCATGAACCCTAGAATTCAAATCATGATTAGAATGACTCTTGATACCATTGTAAGTGTCCTAGACATACCAAGGATCTCTAAATCATGATTTTTATGTGAATATTCAAGTAAAGTTTGTGGAAAGAACTTACATTGATTGGTAGAAAATTCAAAACTTTCTTGGTTGGATGTAGAAGCTCAAAGCCCTTTGTTGAGTTCCAAACTCTTGGGTGAGTTTCCCTATCACCTTTCTTTGACTCTCAATGTGCTAGCAATGGTGAATTTTGCAACAAAATTCAAGGAGAATAAGAGTAAGGAATTCGGCCAAGCATGAAAGAGAGAAGGAGATGAATAGTTCCAAACTTATCCAAAAGTGTGTTGACTTAACTTTCAAAACGTTAGTGGTTGTGTTGGAAAAAGAAGAATTAAATACAAGCCAACCACTTCTATCACTTGTCAAAAGGTTGATGTAAGTTGTGGGTCCCACCCAATTTTGAATTCCAAATTCAAGTTGGCTTACACAACACACTTTGGGCCCGGGTTCGTTTAATCCGATTAAACGAATTTTCCGTCGCGACGTAATTAAATCCAATTTAATTAAATAATAATACCTAGCAAAATTATTACGAAAGTCGTTTATGAATTAATTCCAAATTAATTCGTTCGCTCGAATTAAAATCTAATTTTAATTCTGTATTGAAATCCAATTTCAATTAATATATCTGATATATTATTTTAGACCAAATAAATAAATTAAATAGTAAAATCCAATTTAACTATTAAATTTACTTTGCCAATTAATTCCAAATTAATCGCATTCTCTCTTTTAGATGAATTTAATCTCAGATTAATTTTGTTCGAGTCAAATGTCATCGGTGATTCTTTGGGAAGCGACCCAAGAGATCCCTGGATATGTTGGTAGTAAATACGGTCATCAGACTATCCGAACACGTGCGTACCCAGTACCACGTTCTCACCGATTTACAAGACATGGTTGGCTTCTAGCAAAACACCGTGCCTAACTAATTCTCCAGAAATATTCAACGAGGAATATATAATCTGTATCAGGCATATAATAAAATGTATTGCGTAATACGATCCAGTATCAGATGTCACATGTTAGGCCTAGGGCTGGAATTGTGTCTGCCTCGTACGAAGCATATATCGGAGCACTAGCAACTAGTCTCTATAATCGGATAATCATGACCTAGTCATACTATCCCGATAACTGCAGCATTTAAGAGTACTAGTTTTGTATCTTACGTGATCATCATCTCCATATGACTGAAGTGATACTTCCATCTTAACATCACACCCAATACACTACGACTCTCAGTAAACCCAGAAGAGGCGTACACAGAACCTGTTAAAGCTCCGGATGACTAAAACCAAAGCGTATTGATTGTCGCAAGTATTAGCGATTCAAGTCTTAGGTTAAGACCACATACACCTACCCTGATTCGGATTCCCATAGACACATAGTCATAATACCAATGGGACTCTGAGGGGTCTATTCAGAGCGAAACTTTTCCCGGTCCAACGGCTAACAGAATCTTTTATCACACTTGCATAAGTATCCAATACTTAAATATATGAGTAATATGTCGTTAAGCTTCCATAACACACACAAGTGTAATACTAGTCTATTCCGCATTATCGATGTCCAGTCTCGATAATACTACGACTAGGGATATTTAATGATCAAACCTTTCGTGGATTAATATTGTCTCACATCTTATTAATCCGGTACTAATCATATTGACTTTTATCATTTATATATCCAAGTAATCCAATTACAAAATGATAAAAGAGCAATTTCCTTTGTCACATAGTTAATTTGTACAAAAACACCATGTCTTTTACAAATAGTGATGTTATTGTCACAATTGTCCAACAGAGCCTTGCCCGTCTTCGCTTTCTTCAAGTCCGCCTTGAACTTACTGCAGTCACGCTTCCAGTGACCCCATTTGCCACAGTGTAGGCAGACGTCTTGCGATTTGTCCTTTGTCTTCCTAGAAGACTGTGATGATTGAGCCTTGGCCGTCTTGGATGTCGAAGTAAGATGCGCCTCGCACTTCTTGCCTTTCAGAAGCTCTGGCTTTGTCTCTTTCAGCATAGCCATTAACTCTCCAAGAGTTTTCTCTTGGTTCATCATATTATAGTTCATGATGAAACAGTATGGGTTTTAGGGCGGAAATCCGGTAACGCAGCGGAACAGTGGAAAATCAAAATTTTCACAAACTTTAACCCTATCCACAAACTTCCATAAAAAAACACAAAGAATAAAGAGTAGAAAAAAATGAGAACATCATAGCATGAAGCCCACATCAAGAGGAACATTTTTCTCTCTAATGGTAAGTTGGAAATACTTACTTAAATCCAAGATTTTTCTTTGTTTTTCTTTTCTTTGTCTCAAGCTTCCTTATCTTTCTTTTAATGGAGTTTTGGTAAAGATTTTAACTTGAATGAAACCCTAAATGAAAACAAATCAATTAATACCTCCAAAATAAGCACATGGCCGAATTTGGAAGCTTGTAAAATATCATGATATTTTTGTTTCATTTAATTTTAACTTGTTTTAATGATCATTACATATTAATGATATTTTCAACTAAGTAAACAATTGCAACTTAGTCATTAAAATAAATATCATAACTTTAAAATATTTATACTTTAATTAATTTAATCATTTAACAATTAAATAATTAATTAATTAATTAAATACAAATATATTAAATATATGTATTATATTTACATTAAATATCAAATACATATATATTTATGATAAAAGTCAAATATCTCAATTTGACATTTAATTAAATTGTATTTGATAAAATCTATCATTAAATGCAAATACACAAAAATTAAGAAATGATTATCGGGTCCCTACACATGTATTTTGCGTTTAACCTTTAAACGACTTTATAAATAATCAATATTATTTATAAATGTTGCCCTAGTGCTCTACGAGTATATTTCATTAGTGAGACTCTCTAAATTCGGGTATATCCGTCATGAAATCCAATTTTGTGTCCATAATTTATCCACACGTAAATTATGACGATCACGGATAAACTCGCGGAATCATACAGGTCGAGGTCATGGAAAATGTATAATTCCTCTGTCACAGGTATCCAGATATATCCCATAGATATAGATGTAAACATCAAATCTCTATAGGGATTATCCTGTCGACGTCTCTATTAGCAATCTCATAAAGAACATTTAGAACTGACTTCTAAAATATATCACGGGACCATGGTTTTTATCTGATTGCTAATCATATGGACTACTTATGCTCTGTACACAGAACTGACGGATCCTATCTCGATACACACATGACACTCTGAGGATCTATCCACACCCAACGAACATGCGGAGGTCTGATCTAAATAGATCGGTGACGTTACTGCCATTTAAGTGTGGAAGATGTCTCATGCGCCCACAATGGCATCTCAAGTCTAAGAATCACAAGTGCTACTCAACCCGAGAAGATTCTTATTGACGTTGGTGTACCATTCATTAAGAATTTTCGGTGATTCGTTCAGTGTTTATCCGCTATAAACACCTACACGCCTATACTAGTCTCCAAGACTTATGGTTCATTGAGAAACCATTGGAATCATATATTCCAGTATACGACATGTACTGGTCTCAACGGGTTTACTTTACTGACCAAGTAGTGTAAACCTTGACCAGGAACTGTCTGAAAATGACAACGTCATGATTCTACTCAATGTCAGTTGCGACGCTTTTGCAACAGCACCATGACTAGTCATTCTAAGGTCATTACGTCTTTACCATATTAAAAGATACATTATATTATAGAAACTGCATATATTATTCATAATAATAACGTTTTACAGTAGTATTCATAAAGAAATACAACCTTCTGAGCACCAACCCCAACAGAACCTGCCCCAACAGTCGGGCAGAGATTGTAAGATCAAATTTATGGAAATCTCAGCCTCAAAGGTAATGCCCAGCTGACCCTGCTGTTTGATGTCAGCAATCATCTATGACACGTAGTGTTCGACAGATGTACCCTCTGACATACGAGAGTGAAAAAGCTTCTTCTGCAACTCATACTTATGAGATCTAAGATTAGATTTATGAAGATCCTTCAACTTGAACATCATCGCATAAGGATCCAATCCCTTGTTCTGACGATGAAACTGGGGAGTCATTGCAGCAAGCATAATAGATTGAGCAGTAAAGTTATCATCACGGTGAGTCTTCCAAAGCTCATGCTCTACTGGCCGCTCAAGTCCGGGCTCAGGCCCGAGAGGTCTCTCTATCACATAGAGCAACTTCTCAGCTCTCAGGACTATCCTGAGGTTCATCTCCCAGTCTGGAAAATTTACGTCGTTAAAGACATTCTCACCAATGTTTATGTCCCTAAAGCTTATCTTTCCAGCCATTTTGATTTTTATAGTCCAACTATCCAATCAAATGTTTCGGGTACACTCAAATGTAATGATTACTATAGTCCCACTATATATCCAACTACAAATGGAGTAATGTTAAGTACAGTCTAATTGTTCAAAGAAACAATAAATGAATAATATTAGTCCAACTAATATATATAATAACGAGAAATAATAATAATAGAGTGCATATATTAGCGAGTATTAAACGAAATTGCAATTTTAATACTAGCCTCTCTCTAATTTTCGACGAGCCTCTAACCCTCCGTTGAGTACTCAGGAAACCCAGTTTCCTAGTGGGCTAGGATCCCGTTAAATAATACACAACATTATTTTGGCCAACAAATCAAAGCCAATCTTGGATCTTGAGAGAGAACCACTCAATGGAAGGAAACACTTCATATTAAATGCGAGGGCGTTTTCGTAAATTGGAAACCAACTTATTATCTTTGATTAGGTCTCATCATACACCCTTAAACATGTATTCTAAATGCACAATAAGGCGCGATAAATATAATAATGATATGTGAATGGATATTCATATACATTTTGTTCCTAGAACAAATCTCTCTCTTTTCTTTTCTTCTCTCCCGCTAGCACTTTACATTCTTTTATTTACCCAATTACATAACACTATAAGAAACCTCATTTACATTAAGGGGAATTGGTGAGAAGAGAAATACAATGAGAATAAGAGGTGATAGGCTGGACATGCAGGTCCAATTTCAAATAAATACAATATTTTTAACAATTTCTAAAATTGCCCCCCACCCATCTAATATCCATCTGATATACATTATTCAAACAAATACATCCAAGCATTCACACATAGCATGTTGGTAATCAATGTAATCCAATTAATTAATTCTTCAATTAATGACCATCCAATGTTCTTACAACGATTTGATTTGCGCGAGTCCAACTCGTTTAAGAATAAATACTCAAAATAAGTATTCTTGAATTATATCGAACTACAATATTAAATCCAATTTAAATTGTATTCAATACTAATTCAAGTTTAATTCCAAATTAAACAATTACACTTGTTCTATTATAATAATGCCCTTTTAGACTTGGATTCCAAATCCAATCTAAATGGTCTCAAAGTCCTATTTAGCATCCAATGCCAATTCTATTAGGTCCAATGGGCTTTAATTAATTCTTTAGGCATGGACTTTTGGCCATTATGGATCAAGCCCATAATGCCTTGGCCCATTTAGGAATCATCCTATGCCATAAATTAATTTTGGCCCATTAGACCCAATTAGATTATTAAAGGCCCAAAAATTATATTTTGGACTTTTATAGAAATAGTTTAGGCCCAATTGGATCCAACCCAATTGTCCACAACCAAACTTGGCCCAACTAAGCCCATTAATCCAAATATAACCAAATTAGCCCATTTAATATTTTAGGGACTAATTTACATTAATACAATATTCCATATATTACATTAATCTATTTTAAGTGTAATTAACATAACCAATTAATTAATCTAACATTTCCAAAATATTAATTAATCTAATTAATCATGCTTATCATTCCAATTCATGTCCAACACAAATTGAAGCAAAATCAAGTCTCCAACAAGTACGCTAACTCACGGCATTGACAAGAAATTAATATCCAAATTGATTCCAATCCAATTAAATCAACATTCAACATATATATCATGCCATTAACACATCAAAGTGTCAAAATTTAAAAATCACCATGAGTTACACTAGGGTAAGTTTCGGCCAACTTAGGGAAATTATGGAAATTTGATCCAATCAATTTTTCAACAATCCAAAAATGCACAACTCCAAGTTATCATCATTTAACATCAACCAACAACTCAATTTTGAATTTTCACGCTCCAAGCAAAAAGTCCTAATTAAAGTTTATGAACCCTAGTTTTCAAAATCATATTTAGCAAGGCTCTGTTACCATTGTTAGTCTCTAAGACATGCCAAAAGATCATAAACATGATTATATGTGTGAAATAACAAGAAAAGTCACGGAATCACTTACATTGTTAAATGGAGAAATTTCAAAATTTCCTCTTTGGATGAAGCTCCAAGCTTGTTGTTATGTTGTTTATTCCTTGGGTGAGTTTCCCTATCACCTAATTAGACTCCTCCAAGTGCTAGCTATGTTGAAATTTTGAAGAAAAATTTCACTACAATGGAGAGAAGCATTCGGCCAAGGTGGTGAGAAAAAAAGAGTGTGAGAAAAAATAGTTTTTTTCAAGACTTGGTGGTTGTGTGTTAAATGCATTTAATTAAGCCAACTACTTACATCAACATTTGATCTTTGATGTAAGTCATGTGGTCCCACCACATTTAAAATTCAAAATTTGAGTTGGCTTCCTCAACACACAACTTGACTTGGGCCCACCAAAGTCAAAGATATTTTGTGTTCCCAAAACACAAAAAGACACACGCAAAGTCACAGGCAATTTTATCGGGTTCGTTTAATTCCGATTAAATGAATTTTCCGTCGCGCCATAATTAAATACAATTTAATTAAATAATTATGCCTCACAAAATTATTAAGATAGTCGCTTTCGAAATAATTCTAAATTAATTCGTTCGCCTGAATTAAAATCCAATTTTAATTTCGTGTTGAAATCCGATTTCAATTAATATATCCGATATATTATTTTAGCCACAAATAAATAAATTAAATAGAAAAATCCAATTTAACTATTAAATTTATTTTATCGATTAATTCTAAATTAATCACGTTCTCTCTTCTATACGAAGTTAATCCCAGATTAATTATTGCCGCAGTTAATTCCAGATTAATTTTCTCTCTTATAATTAATCGCAGATTAATTCTATCTCAGTCAAATGTCATTGGTGAATCTTTGGGAAGCGACCCAAGAGATTCCTGGATATGTTGGCAGTAAATACGGTTATCAGACTATCCGAACATATACGTACCCCGTACCATGTTCTCACCGATTTACAAGACATGGTTGGCTTCTAGCAAAGCATCGTGCTTACCCAATTCTCCAGAAATATTCACCAAGAAATATTATATGTATCAGGTGTAGTAATACTAATATTATGTAATACGTAATACGATCCAGTATCGGATGTCACATGCTAGGCCTAGGGCTGACTTTGTGTATGCCCTATACGAAGCATATATCAGATCCTGAGTAAATAATCTCTGTAATCGGGAAGTCATGACCTAGTCATACTATCCCGATAGCTGCAGCTTTAAGAGTACTAGTTCAGTATCCTGTGTGACCATCATCTTCATATGACTGAAGTGATACTCCCATCTTTACATCACATCCAATACAATACGATTCTCAGTAAACCCAATACAGACGTACACAGAACATGTTAAAGCTCCAAACGACCAATATTAAAGTAAACCGATTGTCGCAAGTAATAGCGACGTAAGTCTCAGGTTAAAGATCACATACACCTACCCTGATTCGGATTCCCATAGACACATAGTCATACTACCAATGGGATTCCGAGTGGGTCTATCCAGAGCGAATTATTCCCGGTACAACGGCTAACAGAATCTCTTATTACACTTGCATAAGTATCAAATACCTAAATATATGAGAACTATGCCGTTAAGCTTCCATAACGCGCACAAGTGTAATGCTAGTCTATTCCGCATTATTAATGTCTAGTCTCGATAATACTTTGACTAGGGATATTTAATGATTAAACCGTTCGTGGATTAATATTGTCTCATATCTTATTAATCTGATTTAACCATATGGACTTTTATCATTAATATATATCCAAGTAATCTAATTACAATAATGATAAAATAGCAATTTCCTTTTGTCACATAGATAATTTGTACAAAAACACAATGTTCTTTACAAATAATGATGCTATGGGTCAAAATTGTCCAACAGTCGTCACATAACCCTAAAAATCAATCCACGTTGAAAGCTCGGGATCACCTGCACCTACTGACCTCGACACCACTCCTACTCATTCGGAGGAGGAAAACCAATCTTTCTCAATAAGACAGCTTCGTCCCGACCCAACAATCTCACCAATGGACTTTGAAGACTTAGATATGAACATGAATTCTTTAATAACCCAGGCCAAACTGGACCAGCTAAAAAAGAGATTCAACATCCCTGAGGGGATAAGAATGTACGTACCCTGGGACGATGACCGAGCAAGTTGACCGAGTGATTGTGCGATTGTATTGTGCTCGATTTTCTTTGACATTGGTCTGAGGCTGCTTATAAATGGGTACTTTACAAAATTTCGGCCGTAATGAATCTGGCCTCTTGTTTTTGGGGTAAGCGCAGCGGAAGCCTGCGGCAGAAAGCGAAAATGGCTTTTAAACGTTTTAAAATTTTCTGAACGAATTAATAAATATCAAATATTTTTTAATTCACCCAAATAAGTTTAAATATATTATTTATTAAAATTTAATAACATAATATATTTCAAACACGACGAATTATTTTACGAAAATATTTTTCGACAAATACTACACGAAAGGGCAAACGGTCAAACCGATTGACCAATCGCCGAGCCGGGTCAACCCGGTCACTTGGGCAGTGTTCGGTCAGCCCTTGGGCTGCCCGAACAGTGCCCAGTTCACTGGTTTCACAGCCGGCACGCGGTGAGCCCGTTTTGACGTGAATTTCACCGTTTTTCACGTTTTCGCCCTGGAACAATTTTTGGAATTTATCCACCACCCAATACATATCCAATATCATCCAAATAACATATTTTAACATGAAAATTATTATGTTTTAGGCACTCAAATCAGATCTGATCCATAAATAATTTTCACCAATTTTCATGTCATAATTCAATTTATTCACCAAATTAATCCAATTAATTTACACCAAATTTAATCACCACAACATAAAGCCTCAAGAATAATTCTAGGTAATATTAGAGTGGTAACATCACTCTAGAATGTCAATTTTAATTTTTGAGATTAATTCACTAATTAATCTATTTACACATGCCAAGTAAAGAAACTTATTAAGGTTAAAACATCCAACACCAAGTTTTGTGCTCTAAATACATATCCAAGATACATATTCAATTTAAAACATGCAATATACATATCTCATACATATTATACATGCTTAAACAAAACTTGAGAAAAAATAGAAATTAGGAACTTAGTATTACCTTAATATCAAGTCCAATTTCTTCAATATTTCTTCTCTTTGGTGTTGGTGCTTTGTTTTAACCCTAATATATTTCTTTTCTTTTATTTCTCAACCCATGAGAATGGCTAAAAGCTTGCAAAATGAAAAACAATTTTCATTTATATATTTTTCTTGCCATTTTCGAAATTCGCAAGAATTTTCAAAAAAATAACAATTATTTTTGGTTAAAATTTGCCACCTCATTGATCTTATCCAAAATCAATTAATTATTTTGATATTTTATTAATTAAAAATATGTGTCAAAAACACATGGTTTAACAAATCAAAATTTGCCATTTAAATAAGAATATTCTAATAATAATCTTATCCAAATAAATAAATAAATTAACTATTTAATTAATTTATTTATCTAATTAACAAAAAGAAAAAATAAATACATGGAAAAATATTCCAAGAATATTCTTCAATTTTATCATTATTAATAATTAATTAACAATTAATTAATTAATAATAATAACAAAACAAGTGTCAAAAACCAAAATGTTAATAATGTGTATCTAATCTAAATTATGTATCATATACAAATACACATTATTTAATACGCATGTGTATATTATGAATAATCCGAATTATCCATAATTAATTGCCCAAATGCTCAACGAGTACACTTTATATTTTGGGACTCTCTAGGTTCAAGTTTATTTGTCATGGAAACCATTTCCATGTCCGTAATTTGTCCATTCACTAATTACAATGACCACAGATAATCGAGTCGAACCATCCAAGTCGAAGTCATCGTATATATATAATTCATCTGTCATAGGTTCTCTGAATTGTTCCGGAGATATAGATTAAACATCAAATCTCCGCTATGAACAATTCATGTGTCGCGACATAATTATGATTCTTCAATAAATATTCAGAACTCATTTCCGAATCATACCTCGGCCAAAGATTTCAAAGAATCACAAATTGGACACCTAAATCCCGTACACGGGACTGACAGATCCTCTCTGGATACATCACATGATATTGTGAGTATCAGTCCATACCCAATGAACAGGCGGAGGTCTGGTCTTAAAAGATCGTTGACGTGACTGTCATATAAGTATGGAGGATATCTCACATATCCACAGTGGTATCACAAGTCAAATGAGCTAATATGTTATTCGACTCGTAAAGATTCCTATTGACGTTGGTGTACCATCTATTAAGAATCTTTAAATGAGTCATTCAGTATTTATCCAATAAATAACTACGTGTCTATATGAGTCTCCCAAAACTCATGGTTTACTGAGATAAACCATTAGAACAATTCTAATATACGACACGTACCGGTCTCACAGGTTTACTAACTGACCAAGTATGCAAATTTTGACTAGGAACAATTTAAGAATGAATTGTATTGTGACATTTCTCAGTAACAATTGCGGCGTTTTTATAATAATGTCACAACTATTCATTCTACGGTCATTTACGCCTTTACCATAAATAAGAATATATTGATGAAAATTACTTAATTTTATTCATAATAAAATAAAATATACATCGTATTTACAATAAATACAATAAAATTTGGTGCGTGGAGCACCAACTCCAATATTTTCTCCCACTTGCTCTAGTGCCAAATTTGATGGTATCTAATACCCATCGTCTCTACATGTTTATCATATAGTCTCAGAGGCAAGGCCTTCTTAAGCGGATCTGCTATGTTGTCATCTCCAGATATCTTGCATATGGCAACATCTCCTCGAGCGATGATCTCACGAATAATATGGTTCTTTCATTCCACATGTTTCGATTTCTGATGCTCTCTGGGTTCTTTTACTTGTGCAACGGCACCACTATTATCATAGAACAATGAGATCGAATCCTCGATGCTTGGGACAACTCCCAATTCAGTGATAAATTTTCTAATCTATACTGCTTCTTTTGCAGCATCTGATGCCATAATATATACTGCCTCAGTGGTGGAATCAGCTGTTGATCCCTGTTTGGAACATTTCTAACTGACTGCAGTATTATTAAGAGTAAATACAAAACCTGAAGTAGACTTTCTATCATCAGGATCTGACTGAAAGTCAGAATCTGTATATCCTATTATCTATAAATTACTTTCTCCATAAATAAAAAACTTATCCTTAGTACCTTTTAGATACTTTAGGATATGTTTAATGACCATCCAATGGTCGTTACCTGGATTTGACTGATATCTGCTAGTAACGCTTACTGCATGGCTAATATGAGATCTCGTACATAACATGACATACATAATGCTTCCTAAGCATGATGCGTAAGGTTGACTAGACATTCTAGCCTTTTCAACTTCCGTCCGAGGACACATCTTCTTCGAAAGATGAATGTCATGTCGAAAGGGTATATTAGCAACTTTACAATTGCTAAAGTTGTACCTTTCTAGGATCTTATCTATGTACGAAGATTGGGATAACCCAATCAGTTTCCTTTCTTCATCTCTATAGAGTCTTATACCAAGTATATAAGAAGCTTCACCCAGGTCTTTCATGGAAAAGTTTTTACAGAGATATGTTTTAACACCCTGCATCATTCCAAGATCATTTTCAATGATCAGGATGTCGTCAACATAAAGCACCAAGAACACTATCATACTCCCACTAACCTTCTTATAAACACAAGGTTCTTCTTCATTTTTGAGAAAACCAAACAATCTGATGACCTCATCAAAATGAAGATTCCAACTCCGCGAAGCTTGTTTCAGTCCATAAATGGACTTCTTAAGCTTACATATGATGCCAGAATTTTGGCCAGAGACAAAACCCTCTGGCTGTTCCATATAGATTTCTTCATCAAGAAATCCATTAAGAAAAGTTGTTTTGACATCCATTTGCCAAATATTATAATCATGGTAAGCAAAGATAGCCAACAAAATCCTAATAGACTTTAGCATCACTACTGGTGAAAAGGTTTCATCATAGTCCACACCTAGCCTTTGAGTGCAACCTTTGGCAACCAATCAGGCTTTGAAGGTTTCAACCTTCCCATCAGGCCCGCGCTTCCTTTTGTAAACCTATTTACAACCTACGGGAATAATTCCTTCAGGAAGCGGAACCAAGTCCCAAACTTGATTCTGATGCATATAGTCCATTTCAGAATTCATGGCTTTCTGCCATTTAGCGGAATCAATGTCTAACATTGCTTCTCTATAGGTATACAAATCAGTCTCATCAATAAGGAGCACATCGAGACTATTGACTTGTATTAAATACAAGTGCTCGGGAGATTCTGATATCCTAGTAGACCTACGGAGAGTGGAACTAGAAGGTTCTGTTTCTGTCTGAACCTGTGACTCCTCTATCGATATGTCATCTATAGGTTGGACTTTATCAAGTTCAACCCTTCTTTGATTACAAACTTCTGCCAAGAATTATTCTTCAAGAAATCTGGCAAAATGAGCTACGAACACATTTCGATGCTCAGGTTCATAGAATTGATATCATTTGGAGTTCGAAGGATATCCAAAAAACCTAACTTTTCACCCTCGAGGTAAAAGTTTATCATGCTGCGTCACTCTGACGTATGCAAGACAGCCTCAAACTCTAATATAATTAAGGTTCGGTTTCCTACCTACCCATATCTCACATGGAGTAGTAGGAACAACTTTATAATGAACCATATTCAACAGATGTGCAGCAGTTAGAAGAGTATACCCCCACAAAAAGTAAGATAGATTTGTAAAACTCAATATAGATCGGACCATATCTAATAAAGTCTGATTTCTCCTTTCAAAATACTACATTGTGTTGTGGAGTACCTGGAGGAGTATATTGAGCAAGAATCCCATTCTCTTTAAGATACTCGATAAACTCACTACTCATATATTCACCGCCTCGATCTGATCAAAGGTATTTGATGAATTTACCAGTTTGTTTTTCTACTTCGTTTTGAAATTCTTTGAACTTTTCAAAGGTTTCCGATTTATGTTTCATCAAATAAACATAATCATACCGTGACAAATCATTGGTAAAAGTTAAAAAGTAAGAAAAACCACTATGAGCAGTGTGACTTATAGGATCACATACATCACTATGTACGAGCTCCAATAAGTCAGTGGCCCGATGTCTGACACTAGTGAATGTGGCTTTGGTCATTTTACCCTGAATACAAGATTCACAAGTTGGAAAAGTTTGTATGGTTAGATTCTCAATCAAACATTTCTTAACCAACTGGGTCAGACGTCGTACACCTATATGACCTAACCGCATATGCCATAATTCTATATCACTAATTTCAGATGTTTTACGTTTATTATCCATAATTTCATAAACATCTATAATGGCATGCAAAATATAATGACCTTGTGAATTTGAACATTTGTGTAACAAAACATCATTCATATCACATATATATATAAATAGAACGATTCTTAATATGTACATGATATCCTTTTGTATCTAAAACAAAGAGGGAGATAATATTAGCTACACAACCAGACACAAAAACATAATCTGTCAAAATGATGATGCCTTTGGATAGACGAATCTCGTATTCGTCAACGACTGCTGCAGATAAAGAATCTTCATTCCCAAAACGCAGCTGCATCTCGCCTGGATTAAGCATCATGCTGACCCTCAGCCCCTGCAATGAATTGCAGATGTGAGTCGGACTATCAGAATCTAAAACCCATCCAGAACCAATGGCTTCACAAGCCAAAAAGATATCAATGATAGGGAAAATAAACATACCTGATATGGAGGCTCTCTCCCGTCTTACTGAACCTATATAGTCAGGACAATTGCGCCTCCAATGTCCAATCTTGCCACAGTGGTGGCATTTGTCCTCAGTAGCTTTTTTCTTCTTCGACTTGCCTGACTTTTCAACCTTTTCTTTAGGAGGAACACCAGAGCCTGTCTTCTTTGCCTTTTTCTTCTTCTTCTTATCTGATCTCGTAGGTTGAGAAGAAGAAGAAGAACTAGGTAAAGATGACTTCGAGATAAGTGTGGCACACCCTTCTTGATGTCATCCTCAGCAGTGTGAAGCATCATATGCAACTGACTATAGGAACAACGAATACCATGCATGTTGAAGTTCATAATGAACTGGGAATAAACCGACGGGAGTGAGCCAAGAATCAAATTCCTGCCCAATGTCTCATTCAGCTGAAAGTCAAACTTTCGAAGCTGCTCTATGAGATCCATCATATGTAGGACATGTGGACTCACAGGCTTGCCATCAGCCAAACGAGCGTGAAACAATTCCACAGAGATTCTATACACCATGGTCTGCTCCTGGTTTAGAAAAAGCTCCCTTAGCTGAGTTATAATGCTGTAGGAGTTAGACATATCAGCATATTGCCTCTTTAGATCAGGAGACATTGAACATAGAATGAGTGACCTGACTCTCAGATCATCATCCTTCCATTTCTGAAATGTCTCATTTTCTTCAGATGTAGACTCCGGAGCAATATCTAACGGTACTGGACTATCCAGCACATAACCCAACTTCTCTGATCTCAAGACCATCTTAAGATCTAATTCCCGTTCACTAAAGTTTCAGGACCAGTTAATTTGTTCACGTCCAGGACATGAGCAAAAGGATTATAGGAAGTAGCAGCTGCCATCACAAACTTTACAAAAGAAACAGGAGTTAGCAGATAAAAGTAATTTCATCAATATCACAAAACATCCAACATATCATGAATTTTTAATATAAGGATGCCCTCCCATTATTTTACATAAATTGATAATCCCCAAACAAAATACGAGAATTCAATAATGAAATTAAATTCTATAGCAGGAAGTAGACCTCACAAATATATTTGAACACACAGCTTTGGCACATTGTGCCCAAATATATTTGAAAGTAGGTAACAATTAGGAATCACATCCAATGTGACTCTTTGAAATAGGTCATAAACCGTTTCCAATCCTCACTGTTTTGGCATCTATTGGATAGAGCGTATTCAAGGCAATACTCGTCAATATACATATCCAAGGTACTAATGCATCACCTCACTGTTTTGGCATATATTGGTGTGCACGTTCGTTAGAATTTGTTTCTTATCAAATAAGTTTTACCGATATAAATAAATTTCCATTAACCATAGCCGCATTGCTTTGGCAGACACAACCACGATATCAGGAAAAATATTTACATCCGTATTGACGAGACGGACTCATTAGTGTACAATACACTCACAAAACACAAAGCCTTATTATGGGGATTTTGAAAAAAAATGGAAAACAGCCAAAATAATTGATCCAATCAATTAATTCTAAAGCATGTGTAAAATAAATTGAATTAAATATCAAATATTTAAGGCATGAAAAAATATTTTGGATGTGGGATCAGACGCTATGATACCATTTTGTTTGGGTAAGCGTAGCGGAAGCCCGCGGCGGAAGGCGAAAATAATTTTTAAATATTTTAAAATTTTCCGAGCGAATTACTAAATATGAAATATTTTTTAATTCACCCAAATAAATTTACATATATTATTTATTAACATTTAAAAACATAATATATTTCGAAACACGACAGATTATTTTACGAAAATATTTTTCAACAAATACTACATGTAATGGGCAAACGGTCAAACTGGTTGACCAACAGCCGAGCCGGGTCAACCTGGCCACTTGGGAAGTGTTTGGTCAGCCCTTGGGCTGTCCGAACAGTGCTCAGTTCGCTGGTTTCACAGCCGGCACGCAGTGAGCCCGTTTTGACACGAATTTCGCTGTTTTTCACATTTTCGCCTCGGAACAATTTCCGGAATTTATCCACCACCCAATACACATCCAATATCATCCAAATAACATATTTTTACATGAAAAATATTATATTTTAGGCACTCAAATCAGATCTGATCCAGAAATAATTTTCTCCAATTTTCATGCCATAATTCAATTTATTCACCAAATTAATCGAACTAATTTACAGAAAATTTAATCACCACAACATAAAGCCTTAAGAACAATTCTAGGGAATATTAGAGTGGTAACATCACTCTAGAATGGCAATATTAATTTTTGAGATTAATTCACTAATTAATCTATTTACACATGCCAAGTAAAGAAACTTATTAAGGTTAAAACATCCAGCACCAAGTTTTGTGCTCTAAATACATATCCAAGATACATATTCAATTTAAAACATGCAATATACATATCTCATACATATTATACATGCTTAAAAAAAACTTGAGAAAAAATAGAAATTAGGAACTTAGTATTACCTTAATATCAAGTCCAATTTCTTCAATTTTTCTTCTCTTTGGTGTTGGTGCTTTGTTTTAACCCTAATCTATTTCTTTTCTTTTATTTCTTAACCCATGAGAATGGCTAAAAGCTTGAAAAATGAAAAACAATTTTCATTTATTTATTTTTCTTGCCATTTTCGAAATTTGCAAGAATTTTCAACAAAAATAACAATTATTTTTGGTTAAAATTTGCCACCTCATTGATCTTATCCAAAATCAATTAATTATTTTGATATTTTATTAATTAAAAACTTGTGTCAAAAACACATGGTTTAACAAATCAAAATTTTCCATTTAAATAAGAATATTCTAATAATATTCTTATCCAAATAAATAAATAAATTAACTATTTAATTAATTTATTTATCTAATTAACAAAAAGAAAAAATAAATACATGGAAAAATATTCCAAGAATATTCTTCAATTTTATCATTATTAATAATTAATTAACAATTAATTAATTAATAATAATAACAAAACAAGTGTCAAAAACCAAAAGGTTAATAATATTTATCTAATCTAAATTATGTATCATATACAAATACACATTATTTAATACGCATGTGTATATTATGAATAATCCGAATTATCCATAATTAATTGCCCAAGTGCTCAATGAGTACACTTTATATTTTGGGACTCTCTAGGTTCAAGTTTATTTGTCATGGAAACCATTTCCATGTCTGTAATTTGTCCATTCACTAATTACGACCACCACAGATAATCGAGTCGAACCATCCAAGTTGAAGTCATCGCATATATATAATCCATCTGTCATAGGTTATTCGAATTATTCCGGAGATATAGATTAAACGTCAAATCTCTGTTATGAAAAATTCATGTGTCACGACATAATTATGATTCTTTAATAAATATTCAGAACTCATTTCCGAATCATACCTCGGCCAAGGATTTCAAAGAATCACAAATTGGACACCTAAATCTCGTACACTAGACTGACAGATCCTCTCTGGATACATCACAGGTCATCGTGAGTATCAGTCTATACCCAATGAATAGGCGGAAGTCCAATCTTAAAAGATCATTGACGTGACTGTCATCAAAGTATGGAGGATATCTCACATATCCACAGTGGTATCACAAGTCAAAGAAGCTAATATGCTATTCGAATCATAACGATTCCCATTGACGTTGGTGTATGATATATCAAAAATCTTTAAATGAGTCGTTCAGTATTTATCCAATAAATACTTACGTGTCTATATGAGTCTCCCAAGACTCATGGTTTACTGAGATAAACCATTAGAACAATTCTAATATACGACATGTACCGGTCTCACGGGTTTACTAACTGACCAAATATGTAAATATTGACTATGAACAATTTAAGAATGAATTGTATTGTGACATTTCTCAGTAACAATTGCGGCGCTTTTGTAATTATGTCACAACTATTTATTCTACGGGCATTTACGCCTTTAACATAAATAAGAATATATTGATGAAAATTACTTAATTTTATTCATAATAAAATAAAATATACATTGTATTTATAATAAATACAACAAAATTTGGCGCTCCGAGCACCAACTCCAACACCTGCCAGCTGAAATTGAATGGATGGAGAGTGTTTGTCGGGCTTTCTATGATCTGGAGGCGAGCTGGCTTGGGTGAGCTATCAATACAGCTATCAAATCATCCATCGGGCCAATAATATCACAAAAAGAAAAAGGGATGAAGCCAAAATTGATGCTGCCACTGGATCCCACGAACTTAATAAGCAACTGGTCCTGACAACTCTTGCTAAAGAGGAAATGAAAAAGGTGATGACCGAGCTGGCCTTGGTTAAATCTGAGTTTGCCACTGTGTAGACCCAGATTGAGGAGCATATTGAGGCGGCTCAGATTGATGCCCTTATTGAAGGCATTGAGAGATCGGTAGACCTGATTGCTGAGAGGTTCCCAAGTCTTAACTTGAACGAACTCTACTGGATCCTCATAATCTCAAAGAAGGGAACCTTTCGAGGAGGTCTCGATGGCCCTAGACACAGCCCCCATTATTGTTATGCCTCTTCTCAGTAAGCCCCGACTAGCGACCCTCATGCTCCACTCTATTTCAGGCCATGAAGTTTATGTTCCTTCTCCTACTCCATCTGCTTCTAATGTGGCCGGCACCTCCAACATTGTAACTAATACCCCCTCAGTTAAAAATCCTAAGGGGGAAAATATTAAAATTGACCTTACTGTATAAATAACAAATTTATTTTATTTACTTGTAATTTTTGCACATTTTGATTCATACACCAAACAAGGTTCCAATCTAGGGCAACCACACTTCCACACATAGAATAATTCCTGACTTGCAATCTCCAATTTAATATCAACATTGATCAAGTTAAACGATCAACTCCAATAATAGGATTCTCTGGGGACCATTCATCCTCTATAGCAAACACCAATGTCTGAGCATGTTTTAACGTTACCATCTGACGCCCTGAGGCATCTTTCAATATTTAGTCAAAATTTTAATCCTTTCAAATGACCCAAACCAATCAGTGGGTCCAACATCTCAAAATTATCCCAATCATAAACATGTTTTAATAATAACCCAAGCAAAATGACCAATTCATCAGCCCGACAATTTCCAACTTATAATCTGACAACCTCAATACCATGAAGGGAAAATTGATCGGACCATCGACAAATCACTATGTCACCCTAAGGCTTCGTCTTATACTTTTGGTCGACCTGAGCTGACACTACCTGACACTCTACCAAAAAATAGGGCATGAGCCTTTATCTTCGCTCTTCGCATATTATTAATGAAACCCAATCACAAACAAGACCTTACGGGCAATGATGGAGAACCTCCGACCCATGCCATTCTCTGCTCTGAACCTGAGGGATCTCAGCTCTCGATATTGCTCACCTCAACAAGGCCTTGTGGGAGATTCTCCAACTCCATGCCATCATCTGCTCGGCCATGGGGAAAAATCCCATCCCATATAGTTTACACTAATGAATCTTAGGGAATATAATCCCACCTCGAGCCCTCCAACATATTTGGCCACAAGGGATCGAACCCTCATTGCGACATTATCACATAATAGGGCCTCAGCTGAACGAATTGAGCCCCTAGCCGATCAAAACACTTGGCCATAAGGGAATGAACCCTCCTTATACCAGTCACATATAATAAGGCCTTGACAGAACAAATCTCTGATCCGATCAGTACACTGGATATAAGGGAATAAACTTTCATTGTGCCATTACACATAATAGGGCCTCAACGGAATAAATATAGCCCCAAGCTGATAAAAACACTTGGCCACAAGGGAATGAACCTTCCTTATGCCAATCATATATAATAAGGCATCAACGGAACGAATCTATCATGGATCCGATCAATACATCTGGCCATAAAGGAGTGAACCCTCATTGTGCCATTATACATAATAAGGCATTTAGGGAGATTCTCCAACTCCATGCCATCCTCTGCTCGGCCATGGGGAAAAATCCCATCCCATGTCATTTACACTAATGAAGCTTCAGGGAATATCATCCGACCTTGAGCCCTCCAATATATTTGGCCACAATGGATTAAACCCTCATTGCGACATTATTACATAATATGGCCTCAGCGGAATAAATCATGCCTTTAGCCGATCAAAACACTTGGCCACTAGGGAATGAACCCTTCTTGTGCTAGTCACACATAATAAGGCCTCGACAGAACGAATCTCTAATCCGATCAATACACTAGCCACAAGGGAATAAACCTTCATTATGCCATTACACATAATAGGGCCTCAGCGGAACGAATCCAACCCTGAGCTGTAAAAACATTGGGCCATAAAGAAATGAACCCTCCTTGTGCCAATCATATCTAATAAGGCATCAGCAGAACGAATCCATCCCCGATCCGATCAATACACCTAGCCATAAGGGAATGAACTCTTCTTGTACCATTACACATAATAAGGCATTAGAGGAGATTCTCCAACTTTATGCCATCCTCTGCTCGGCCATGGGAAAAATCATATCCCCATGTCGTTTACACTAATGAAGCTTCAGGGAATATCATCCGACCTCGAGCCCTCCAATATATTTGGCCATAGGGGATTAAATCCTCATTGCGACATTATCATATAATAGGGCCTCAACGGAATGAATCCAGCCCCTAGCCGATCAAAACACTTGCCACAAAGGAATGAACCATTCTTGTGCCAGTCACATATAATAATGCCTCGATGGAACGAATCCAACCCCGATCCGATCAATACACATGGCCACAAGAGAATAAACTATCATTGTGCCATTACACATAATTGGGCCTCATCAGAACGAATCTAGCCCCGAGCTAATAAAAACACTTGGCCATAAGGGAATGAACCCTCATTGTGCCAATCATATATAATAAGGCATCAGTAGAATGAATCCATCCCTGATCTGATCAATACATCTTGCCACAAGAGAATGAACATTCCTTGTGCCATTACATATAATAAGGCAATTGAGAGAGATTCTCCAACTCCATGCCATCCTTTACTCGGCCATGGGGAAAGATTATAGCCATGTCGTTTACACTAATGAAGCTTCAGGGAATATCATCTGACCTCGAGCCCTCCAATATATTTGGCCACAAGGGATTAAACCGTCATTGCAATATTATCACATAATAAGGCCTCAACGGAATGAATCCAGTCCCCAGCCGATCAAAACACTTGGCCATAAGGGAATGAACCCTTCTTGTGCCAGTCACATAGAATAAGGCCTCGATAGAATAAATCCAGCCCCGATCCGATCAATATACCTGGCCACAAAGAAATAAACTTTCATTATACCATTACACATAATCGGGCCTCAGCATAACGAATCTAGCCCCGAGCTAATAAAAACACTTGGCCACAAGGGAATGAACCCTTCTTGTGCCAATCATATATAATAAGGCATCAGCAGAACAAATTTATCCCCGAACTCATCAATACACCTGGCCACAATGGAGTGAACCTTCCTTGTGCCATTACATATAATAAGGCATTGAGGGAGACTCTCCAACTCCATGCCATCCTTTACTCGGTCATGGGAAAAATCTCATCCCATGTTGTTTACACTAATGAAGCTTCAGGGAATATGATCCAACCTCGAGCCCTCCATGATATTTGGCCATAAGGGATTGAACCTTCATTGTGAAATTATCACATAATAGAGCCTCAGCGGAACGAATCCAACCCCTAGCCGATCAAAACACTTGGACATAATGGAATGAACCCTCCTTGTGCCAGTCATATATAATAAGGCCTCGATGGAATGAATCTAGTCTCGATCTGATCAATACACTTAGCCACAAAGGAATAAACCTTCGCTGTGCCATTACACATAATAGGGCCTCAACGGAACGAATCCAGCCCCGAGCCGATCAAAATACTTGGCCACAATAGAATGAACTCTCCTTATGCCAATCATATATAATAAGACATCAACGGAATAAATACATCCTCGATCTGATCAATACACTTGGCCATAAGGGAGTGAACCCTCATTGTCTACCTTGGGGTGTTAAACCCTCGTAGAAGTAGGCGACTAGTCTCCATGTTTCAAACTCGTGATGTGGACAAACATTCAACATCTCCTTAAACCTCTCTCAATATTGGTTAAGTGTTTCCCCTGAATCTTGTGTGAAAGTTGTGATTCTCCTCTTAAAGGAGTTCGTCCTGTGAGAGTGAAAGAATTTTTTTAGAAACTGTTCTTGTAAATCATCCCATGTTCAGATGGATCCTGACCTAAGGTTATGCAGCCAAATTTTAGCTTTACCATTTAAAAAAAAGGAAAAAACTTTAATCGAATTATATTTATGCTGTAATTTTGGTCTGTGCAAGTGTTATATACCTCTTCAAATTCCCTTAAGTGCTGATAATGATTTTCTAATTCTAGACCGTGGAATGTGGGTAAAAGTTGGATGACACCTGGCTTAAAATTGAAACGTGCTGCATCTGGGGGAAAAACAATGCAAGATGGTGATCTTTTCCTAGCGGGATTCATGAATTGTCTGAGTGTCATAGGATAATTAAGATCGCCATACGGAGACACGTTTTCTTCTTGATCAACTGGGTTTTTAACTCGGGCGGGTGGATTTTCATTTTTGTTCTCGGCCATTTTAACTGACGAAAAAGGTGATGGAGACTCTCTATTTAATCTACTGCTAGATGATCAAGACCAATGTCTCATGCAACCTAATTATAGACTATTTGCTAAAATTTAAAAATACAAATGAGTACAAAAATAAAAATAATAATAATATAATAATAATAATAATAATAAACAAGTGAATGAAAGGAAAAAAGTTAACATAAATGACCAAAAAAATACAATTGTAGTGTTAAAAAAATGAGATACAGAAAATACAAACAAAATAAAAAAAGAAAAATAAATAAAAAGAAAATATGAGAAAAAATATACAAGGATGTTAAATTATTATTATATCTACTAACTTCTCCGGCAATGGCACCAAAAACTTGACACACTCAAAAAATGGTTCTTTACTCCCAAGTATAAGAGTGTCGAAGTAATAAAATAACCCAGTAAGACTGGGGTCGATCCACAGGGAATGGATTTAGTAAAATAAAATAACAATTTGAGTGAAAATTAAAAAACTGGATTTTTTGAAGTGATTGGAAAATTTTAAATTGGATTGCAACAATAAAATAAAATATTGGGTTAGGAGATCCACTTTTAATATTAAATTTAGAAAACATACATAATTTTATTACTTAAAGAAAAAGAAATTACAAGAAAACTTTTAAAAATAAAAATAAAACACACAAGAGCTAGAAATCCATAAATTTTCAGAGAAAACTATAGAAATATGACTCAGGAAAATGAGGTGCAGAACACCTCTATTTATAGAAATTTTGCAAGCTTTCTCCACTATTTTCTCCATCATTTTCTCCATCATTTCCTCCACCATTTTCTCCACCCATGTTTGGTGGAAGTTTGACAATTGTAAATTATCATTTTCCATTTTTTTTAATGACTTTAATAATTACACATAAAATACTTTGGATTTTTCATCAATTTCGGCCATGAAAATCTCAAAATTATAAAATCTTGTGAAATTAAAAGTTGTAGATCTTTGAGACTTTTTTCATCTGGAACTAAAATCACCTTACTCCGATATTTGAATAAAACGTTATGGCCAAAATATGAAGATTGCGCAAAGTTAGAATTTTTGAAATTATATACTGTTAGAACGCCCCTTTCAAGTTTCTAGTCTCCAAAATCCAAATGTTAAGTCCATTTTTCTAGTTGAGCATCCAAAATATTATTTCACCTACATAAGAAATAAAAATCAAAATAAAAATATATAAAACATAAATTTAATTATTATTTCACAAATGTGCTAAATTAAGGGGATTAATGAAATAACTGTTAGACAGTAATGACCCATAGCGTCACTATTTTGTAAATGATATTGTATTATTGTACAAAATTAACTATGTAGTAATGAAATTGCCTTTTACCGTTTTGTAATTTATTTACTTTGATATATAAATGGTAAAAGTCCCTATGATTAGTTCCGGATTGTGATGATATGAGACAGTATCAATCCATAAAGGTTTAATCATTAAATATCCCTAGTCGTAGTATTATCGAGATTGGACATCGATAATGCGGAATAGACTAGTACTGCACTCGTGCATGTTGTGAGGGCACAACGGCATAGTTCTCATATATTTAAGTATAGGATACTTATGCAAGTGCGGTATGAGGTTGTGTTTTACCGATGGTACGGAAAACAGCTTCGCTCTGGATAGACCCCGCAGAGTCCCATTGGTAGTATGTCTGCGTGTCTATGGGAGTCCGCTTCAGGGTAGGTGCATATGATCTTAACCTGAGACTTGCATCGCTAGTACTTACGACAATCGGTAAACTTTAGTTTTGGTGGTCCAGGGCTTTAAAACGGGTTCTGTGTACACCTCTTCTGGGTTTATCGAGAATCGTAGTGTATTAGATGTGATGTCAAGATGGAAGTATCACTTCAGACATATGGAGAAGATGATCGCGAGGGATACAGAACTAGTACTCTATAATGGTTGCAAACATCGGGATAATATGACTAGGTCAGGATTATCCGATTCAAAGAGACTGGTTGCTTGATGTCCGATATATGTATCGTACGGGGCAGACACATCTCCAGCCCCAGGCCTTACATGTGATCATCCGATACTGGTTCGATATACACTATACTACGGTTATGCTACGCCTGTTATAGATCTTATATTTCAATAAGAATATTTCTAGAGAATTGGGTAGACATGGCGTTTTGCTAGAGGCTAACCTTGTCTTGTAAATCGGTAAAAACGTAGTACTTGGTACGTACGTGTTCGGATAGTTCGACAACCGGATTTACTGCCAACATATCTAGAGGTCTCTTGGGTCGCTTCCCGAAGATTCACCAATGACGTATGATTCAAACTCGATTAATCTTGGATTAATTACGGAGAGACTTTATCTTGGATAAAGTACTATATAAAGAGAGAGAACGATTATTTGGAATTAATCGTAAAATTATTATATTCGATATAATAATCGAAATTCGATTTCGACGTGAAATTAAAATTAGATTTTAATTCGGGCAAACGAGTTAATTTAGAATTAATTCGTTAGCGACGTAAATAATAATTTCGCTAGGCGCAATTATTTATTTAAATTCGATTTAATTAACGTCGCGACGTAAGTTCGGTATTTCGGAAATATCGAACCCGAACGCGTGAGTGCACGTGGGCCCACTTTCATTTGGAAACGTGTGAGGCCCACATGACACATGTCATTATATGCATTATTTTATTGTTGATGCATTGCATGGAGATAGTGTACAATGCACTCAAGGGTTTTGCATGGAAATTGAGTGTTTGACACTCTAAGCCTTTGCATGGTTTGTGTCATAAGTTTATTATTATTTAATAAATATTATGGCATAAATATAAATTGATTTTTGTAACAAAAAATCATATCTCTTCTCCCTCTCAAATTACCGAAACAGTAAGCTCTCACAGCCCTCTCCATTTCTTATTTTTGTTGCAAAACTTGAAGAAAGTGTGTGTGTTTGGAACATTAAATCACATATTTGGCTAGCACCATCAGGGATCATACAAAGGTGTTATGGGAAACTCATCTTAGAGCTTGGAAGGATCAAACATTGCTTGGAGCTTCTCTTTTCTACTTGGCCGAATCCTTCACTGCACAAAGGAGAAGTTTTGTTTCATCAAACGCATCCACATTCCGATCTTTGTGAGTATGATTCCGCCATACTTCAATATTGTTCATTCTCTTATATATTTTGCTTGTTTCTTTTGATCTTGGGACATGGATTAGATTTCCAACATAACAAATGTAAAATGATTAATTTTCCTTTTTAATAAATGTTCACTTTTTAGTGTTCATCAGTCTCTTCATAATCAATCCTATATTCTTGAGAAAATCCCTTAGCAACAAGATGAGCCTTTTACCGTTCAATAGATCCATCATATTTTATCTTGATTTTGTATATCCATTTGCACTCAATCGCAGACTTGTCTGGTGGAAGATCAACTAAATCCCATGTATGGGCTTTTTCAAGAGCCTGCAATTCTTCAACCGTAACTTATTGCCAAACAAGGTTAGAACTAGCCTCGGAAGAAAATATAGGTTCATATAGATGGACAGTAGTAAAAAACAATGACAATCCCTAAGTTTAATGGGAAGTTCTTTGACCCTAGTAGAGGGATTAGGGGGATGAGAATTATCTGAGGAATATACAAAAGTAATAGATGTGTCAGTGGCAGATCCATCAAGCGGTGTAGATTGGGGGAGATCAACTGTAGCGATTCATCCGTTGAAATCGTAGTTGAATCATCTTCGAGAAATAAGGCAACACTGTTGCCAATAAAAAGGATATTGGGTGAATGAGAAATAGACTGAAATTTGGAATCAGAAGAGAATATTTTATCTTCCTGTTGGAAAATTATGACCCATAGCGTCACTATTTGTACAGATCATGGTGTTGTACAAATTAACTATGTGACAAAGGAAATTGCTCTTTTATCATTTGTGATTAGATCACCAAGATGTATAAATGATAGAAGGTCCATATGATTAGTTCTGGATTGAGATGATATGAGACAGTATCAATCCACGAAGGTTTAATCATTAAATATCCCTAGTCAGAGTATTATCGAGATTGGACATCGATAATGCGTAAAAGACTAGTATTACACTTGTGCGCGTTGTGAGGGCATAACTGCATAGTTCTCATATATTTGGGTATAGGATACTCATGCAAGTGTAATAAGAGGTTGTGTTTACCGATGGTACGGGAAACAGCTTCGCTCTGGATAGACCCCTTGGAATTCCATTGGTAGTATGACTATGTGTCTATGGAAGTTCGCATCAGGGTAGGTGTATTTGGTCTTAACCTGAGACTTGCACTGCTAATACTTGCGACAATCAATATACTTTGGTTTTGGTCGTCCAGGGCTTTAACAGGTTCTGTGTACGCCTCTTCTGGGTATATTGAGAATCGTATTGTATTGGGTGTGATGTCGAGATGGAAATATCACTCCAGTCATATTGGAGATGATGATCACGTAGGATACGGAACTCGTTCTCTTATATGTTGCAGCTATCGGGATATTATGACTAGGTCATGTTTATCCGATTATAGAGACTAGTTACCAGAGATCTGATATGTGCTTCGTACGGGGCAGACACAATTCCAGCCCCAGGCCTTGCACGTGACATCCGATGCTGGATCGAAATACGCAATACTACGTATACTACGCCTGATATAGATCACATATTCCTGTAAGGATATTTCTGGAGAATTGGGTAGGCATGGCGCTTTGCTAGAAGCCAACCTTGTCTTGTAAATCGGTATAAACGTAGTACTAGGTACTTAAGTGTTCGGATAGTCCGACGACCGGATTTACTGCCAACATATCCGGGGATCTCATGGGTCGCTTCCCGAAGATTCACCGATGACGTATGACTCGCACTTTATTAATCTTGGATTAATTAGATGAGAGAGAAAATTAATATGGGATTAATTACAGAGATATTTTACCTGGGATAAAATATTAATTAAAGAGAGAGAGAACGATTAATTTGGAATTAATCGATAAAATAATATATTCGATATATTATACGAAATTGGATTTCGACGCGGAATTGAAATTAGATTTTAATTCGGGTGAACGAGTTAATTTAGAATTAATTCGTTAGCGATGTGAATAGTAATTTTTCTAGGCATAATTATTTAATTTCGTCTCAATGGAAAATTCGTTAATTTGGAATTAGAGAACCCGACTCCGGGAATGTTTGCGGGCGCACTCGCATTTGTAATTCAAGTGCGGCCCACAAGTCACATCAAGCATCAAATCATTAGTCACATCAAGCGTCAAATCACTTGTCACTTTGAGTGATGTGACAATTTGTCACTTGATTGATTGATGGAGGTGGTTGGATGGCTTTAATGCCATTTACCAAATTTTGAATTTGGTATATCTTATTTGTTTTTGGAAAACAAAACAACCTAACACATTTTTTTATTTCTTCTCTCTTTTCCTCTTCTCTTGCTCACGGCCAAGGGCCATTTTTCTTCTTCCAACTTTCTGGTTTCACCGAGAATGAAGGAGGAGCATAAGGAAATTTTATGGCAAAATTTCCGGAGTGCTAGCACACTTTGGAGTCTTACGAATGTGATAGGGAAACCCACCCGTGGGCTTGGAATCACAACACAAAGCTTGGAGCTTGGTGGATCATCCATGGCCTAATTTGGAGGACAAAAATCTGCCCACTTCCGAGAACAATATGGACTCAAAGCTTGAAGAATTTTGTCATTCCTCGCATCGCCTCAACCGATCGTTGTAAGTATGATTCCGCTATACTTTTAACGAGTATTCAAATGTGTTTCTATGCTTGAATTGATCCTTGGGACCTTAGAGAAACCCAACAATGGTATCTTGAGCCATTTGAGAATGAAACTTGAACTTAGGGTTAAAATTGGGTAAATTGAATTTGAGCATGATTTGATAAAATTCTTTGATTGGGTATGCTTGAATGATGTTTAATTGTAGTTGGATGTGATCAATTTCATGAAAATTGATTTGGAACAATTTTCCCCAAATTAGTGAGGCTTGGCCGAATACTACTCTTGCCCTAATGTCTTGGTATTTTGTGTTTTTGATCATTGGATGAGTTGGAAAACATTGGGTAATGTTGATTGTGGATTTAATTTGATTGAAACCGAATCGGACTATTAAATCCCTAAAATGCCGAGAGAAAGTATGCATGGTAAATGAGTTGATTTTTGATTCAAATATGTTGGACATGTTTTGATGATAATGAGCATAATTAATTATGTAAATTGATGTTTTGGAAATGTTAATTTGTGTAATTAATTATTGCATACACTTAGGTTAATTAAGTTATGAAATTTGGAATTTGGTAATTTAATTAATTGGGCCTATTTTGGAAATTGGGCTTAAAAGTTGTAATTGGGCTTAATGGGCTTGGTTGTACCAAGATTGGTTTAGGCTAAATTGGTTCCAATTGGGCCCAAAACCATTTCCATAAAGTCCAATTATGACTAATGGACCTTTAATATTTTAATTGGGCCTAATGGGCCTAAATTGGTTTCTTGGCAAATAAGGGTGATTCCTTAAATGGGCTTTGGTATTTGGGTTTGACCCATATTGACCAAAAGTCCAAGCCTTAGAAATTAATTAAAAGCCCATTGGACTTTAAACTAAATTGTCATTGGATGTTAATCGGGCTTTGAGACCCGTAACGATTAGATTTGGAATCTAAGTCGAAAAGGTACATTAAAAGTGTAAATATTTAATTTGGAATTAAATAGTGAATTAGTATTAAATACAAATTAAATTAGATTTAATGTTGTAGTTTAATTTAATTCGAGAATTCGTATTTTGAGTACTTATTCGAAAAATGAGTTGGACTCTCGCAAAATCAAATCGTTGTTTGAACATTGGATGGTCATTAATATTCAGATTAATTAATTGGATTAGATTGATTGATAACATGCTTGTGTGAATACATGGTTGCGATGCATGGATAATGTATATCGGATGGATATTAGATGGGTGGGGCAATTTTGGAAATTGTTGTAATAAATTTAGAATTTATTAATTGGACCTGCGTGTCCAGCCTATTACCTCTTGACTCTGTGTATTTCTCTTCTCACCTATTCCCCTCAATGTAAATGAGGTTTCTTTAGAAGTGTTATGTAATCGGGTAGAGTAATATTTGTGCTAGCGGGAGAGAGGAAATTGAGAGATTGTTAGAGGAACAATATTTAAGTATCCATCCGCATATCATTATTATATTTATTTATATGCGCCTTATTATGTATTTAGAATGCATGTTTAAGGGTGTATGATGATGAGACCTTAACAAAGATAATTAATTGGTTGCCAATTACACGCGAAAAACCCTCAACATCATATTAAGTGTTTTTCCTTCCATTGAGTGATTCTTACTCAAGATCCAAGACTGGCATTGGTTTGTCGGCCAAAGTCAAGACCTTTGTCCGTCGAGGATGTGTTTGAATCATGAAGGCTTTGTTCCATATTGGTGTCTTGTCCAAGTTGTGATTTGTTGGCCAAAGTCAAGATCACTTCTTGTCCATCGACATTGATTACGAAGCTTTCCATGGTCAATGAGTTCCGCTTAACTGGGATCACTAAGTTTGTTGTGTCAAAGCCAAGGCTTAGTTGATTCAGAGGAAAAAGGTTAGGCAATATATTGGATATTTTGGCATATATAGGATATATGTTTCGGACTTGGATGTCCACCTACTGGATCTAGGAATTGGATGGGATCCAATTGATCTTAGAGATCTACCTAGTTAATTATCATACAATTTGTTGACCAAAGTCAAGATTGTGTGTATTTAACGGGATCCTAGCCCACTAGGAAACAAGGTTTCCCGAGTACTCCACAGAGGGTTAGAGGCTCGCCGAAAAATAGTGGGAGGCAATTATTAAATTTGCAATATTCGTTTAGTTACTTGCCATACGCGCTCATTACAAATATTTCGTCAAATAAATTAATATATTAGTTGGACTAATATTTAATCGTTGTTTTAATAAAACAGTTGGACTGTATTCAAACTATTTCAATTAATAGTTGATTTTATAATTGGATTATAGTAATCAATATAATTGAATTTAACCAATTAAATTATAGTTGATTATATAGTTGGACTATAGTAATCATTATAAGGAATAGTACCTGAAATCGTTGATTGGATAGTTGGACTATAGCAATCAAAATAAATTGAAAGATTAGTGTTTAAAACATAGTCATGGGTGAAAATGTATTTAAACGACTTTAATTTTCAAATTGCGAATAATGAATCAGGATAGTCCTGAAAACTGAGAAGTTAATCTATTTAATAGAATAACATCTCGAGCCTAAGCCCGGAGTTGAGCAAATAGTATAACATGATATTTGGAATAATCATGTGATGATAAATTTAGTGCTTGATCCATTATGCTTGCCGCATAGACTCCTTAATTTCTTAGTCAGAACTAAGGATTAGATCTTTATAGTATGATAATGAAATTGAAGGATCTTCATAGATCTATCCTTAGACCTTAGAAGAACAAATTGCAATAGTAAACTCTTAGAGAGTTAATGGCTATACTCAAGGAGAAAAATCAGAGTTTGCAATAGGGCAAGTAGCGCAAGGCGCATCTTACTTCGATATTCTAGAAGGCCAAGGCTTGGCCAAAAGCTTCTGGATGTGGAAAAGGGGCAAAGGCAAAATTATTATAATCTTCTGGGAAGACAAAGGAAAAATCCCAAGATGTCTGCCTAAATTGTGGCAAACGGGAACACGGAAGCGTGACTGCCATATGAACAAGGCAGACATAAAGGAATTGAAGACGGGCAAGGCTCCGACTTCAAATATGTTTGTCATAAACATGTTCACTACTAGTATTAAAATTGGATTTTAGATACTGAGTATGGTACATAAATATGTACTGGTGTGCAGAATCTGCTGAGAGCAGGATACTGACTTCAGTTGAGATTTATCTGCGAATTGAAAACGGGACAATAGTCGATGTTTTAAACCGTAGAGACCTAAGTTTAGGAACTACCATTCGGGTGTGTACTTAAATTAGGAAACTGTTAAAATGTAACTAGTTTGTCTAGATACATTATCTCTATATCAGGGTTTAACCCGTTGCGGGTATACCTTTATATTCTATAACACTAAAGTGTTTTATTATATAAAAATGATATTGAGATAAACACATAAATGTGAATAACAATATTTATATTTTGAATACAAATAAATCTTGAACATATGACATGACAAACAAATAGCTCAAACTGAGTTAATCAGTTGAGACTTATATGTGGCATTGTTGTATGAGACACAATTAACAAGACTCGTATATCCACACTTTCGAAGAGTGGATACTAGGACGGATTTGATCCCATTCAAATGATGTCTACGAATCTAGTTTATTAGGCAAAGTGCCTAAAGCACCTTTACTTGGTAAAAGTACAAATGCCACCGATCTGTTAGCCCTTATTCATAGTGAAGTAAGTGGGCCCATATCTAGCTAGGCTAGAGGTAGATATGAATGTTTCGTGACCTATACGGATGTGGCACCGCGTTATGGTTATGTGTTTCTTCTGAACACAAATCGGAAACTTTTACAGTTTCAATACGAAATAGACAAACAGATCGGCTAAAGTATTAAAATCGTCACAGTTAGACCATGATGGAAAATACTTAAGCAATAAGTTTCTCAAATATATGAAAGAGTATAGTATTCTTTCAATGAGGACTCCTCCCGGAACACGTCAGTTTGACGGTGTGTCTAAACGGAGAAACCGAATTTTGTTGGACATGATAAGGTTGATCATGAGTCGCTCTGAGCTACCATTTCCTTCAACGGATAGGCATAAACAGTGTAAGACTTATTTAGAATAAGATTTCATAAAAATCTGTTTGACAGATTTCATATTAGATATGAACAGGAAAGAAACTGGGTTTTCTCATTCCTGGTGATTTGGGAATGCTAGGCATATGTTTGGATGATACCAAACTAGAACCCAAATCGGATAAGTGCCTAAGTTATGGGTTATCCTAGGGAAACCAAAGTATAGTACTTATACAACTCACTAGAGAACAATGTAATTGTTGCTCGCCATGCGGTTATCCTAAGAGGAATACCGATATACAGTGGTAAGTGGGAGGAAAGTAAAACTCGATGAAAATCGGAGTAATACTGTTCCTGGCACCGATTCCTTAATGGAATATAAATAGTTCATCAAGGATGAAACTATACCAATAATCTTCTAATACACAAGAACCGCGATAGTCGGAGAGAGTCAGAAAACAACCTGGGAGGTATGGGTTTCTGATCTCACCTCGTAAATATGTCAATCTTATTGAGGAATACGAACTGACTACATATGAGGAAGTCATACAAGGTATCGACTCCCTATTATGGCAAAGTGCCATGATATCCAAAATGGATTCCATGTATACCAACTATATTTGGATACTAGTTGATGTACCGCAAGGCATTGTGCCTATTGGTACTATATAAGTCTTCAAGGAAGACGACCATGGAAGGCAACATACCAACGTACAAAGCTGGGCTTGTAACGAAAAGGTATCGTTATCAACATTGTGTCGATTACGACAAAACCTTTTACTCGTTGCCATGGTTAAATCCATTTGGACAATGCTTGCTGAAGCTGCATGTTTCATTTATGAAATGTGGCAGCTAAATGCCAAAACCGCTTTCCTTAACGGAAACCTTTTGGAGGATGTTTACAACATCCTGACGGTTTTTTCGTACCAAAACAAGCAAACAAGGTTTGCAGGTAATACGATCCATGGATGGATTGAAGCAAGCATTGAGTTCTTGGAATTATCATTTTGATGTAATCATAATGGTGTATGATTTTATTCAAAACGAAAATGATTCTTGTGTATATAAGGTGGTTAGTGGGAGTGCACTGACAGTGAATGTCCTATATAATAATGACATATCATTTCTTGGAAATGATATTCCTATAAGACAATCGGTGAAAGCTTGGCTTTCATGAAAATTCTCCGTAGAATTCTTGGGAGAAACAACCTTTATTCTAGAAATAAAGATCTACTGGGATAGATCTAAAAGTTGTTGATACTCTCTGAGAACTCGTACATTGATAAATGTAAGCAACCTTGTGTCTCATACGCTTTGAGCATATGGAGTCACAATCAGGCCAATCCAAGTAATAGTCACTGGATTGATGTTAAGAACATCCTTTAGTATCTTAGAGGAACTAAGGATGCTGTCTTATACTATGGAGAAAGAGAACTTGAAGTGATTGGGTTCAATGCTGCAAGTTTCCAAACCGATAATACCGACTATAAGTCGTAACAACGGCACTACAAAGTTTGAATAATGGAACATTGAGCTGGAAATCTTCCAAGCAAGATACTGTTACCGAATAAACAACACAAGTGGATTATTGATGCAGCTGAGGCAGCAATAGAAGCCTTCTGGATTGATAATAATCTAATTAGATTAGATATAGTTATGTTAGCAGCTGAGCTAGGCTACAGCGTAGGCTAAAGAATTAATGGTCTCATCAACGATCCAGATATATACTTCAAATATTCATCTGATTCGTTTGGATCATACATCGTGGTGATGTGATGATCGAATAAATCGCATCAGATGATAATCATGCAAATCCGCTGACGAAAGTCTTTCCTCAGCAGAAGTTTGAGCGAACCGTACCTAGTTCGGGTGTAAGACACTTGAGTGACTGGCTATAGGCCAAGTGGGAGATTGTTGGACAATTATGACCCATAGCGTCATTATTTGTATAGATCATGGTGTTGTTGTACAAATTAACTATATGACCAAGAAAACTACTCTTTTATCATTTGTGATTATATCACCAAGATGTATAAATGATAGAAGGTCCATATGATTAGTTCCGGATTGAGATGATATGAGACAGTATCAATCCACGAAGGTTTAATCATTAAATATCCCTAGTCAAAGTATTATCGAGATTGGACATCGATAATGCGTAAAAGACTAGTATTACACTTGTGCGCGTTGTGAAGGCATAACGACATAGTTCTCATATATTTGGGTATAGGATACTCATGCCAGTGTAATAGGAGGTTGTGTTTATCGATGGTACGAGAAACAGCTTCGCTCTGGATAGACCCCTCGGAATTCCATTGGTAGTATGACTATGTGTCTATGGAAGTCTGAATCAGGGTAGGTGTATTTGGTCTTAACCTGAGACTTGCACCACTAATACTTGCGACAATCAATATACTTTGGTTTTGGTCGTCCATGGCTTTAACAGGTTCTGTGTACGCCTCTTCTGGGTATATTGAGAATCGTATTGTATTGGGTGTGATGTCGAGATGGAAATATCACTCCAGTCATATTGGAGATGATGATCACGTAGGATACGGAACTCGTTCTCTTATATGTTGCAGCTATCGGGATATTATGACTAGGTCATGTTTATCCGATTATAGAGACTAGTTACCAGAGATCTGATATGTGCTTCGTATGGGGTAGACACAATTCCAGCCCCAGGCCTTGCACGTGACATCCGATGCTGGATCGAAATACGTAATACTACGTATACTACACCTGATATAGATCACATATTCATGTAAGGATATTTCTGGAGAATTGGGTAGGCATGACACTTTGCTAGAAGCCGACCTTGTCTTGTAAATCGGTATAAACGTAGTACTAGGTACTTACGTGTTCGAATAGTCCGACGACCGGATTTACTGCCAACATATCCGGGGATCACATAGGTCGCTTCCCGAAGATTCACCGATGACGTATGACTCGCACTTTATTAATCTGGGATTAATTAGATGAGAGAGAAAATTAATCTGGGATTAATTACGGAGATATTTTATCTGGGATAAAATATTAATTAAAGAGAGAGAACGATTAATTTGGAATTAATCGATAAAATAATATATTCGATATATTATAAGAAATTGGATTTCGACACGAAATTGAAATAGATTTTAATTCGGGCGAACGAGTTAATTTAGAATTAATTCGTTAGCGATGTGAATAGTAATTTTTCTAGGCATAATTATTTAATTTCGTCGCAAAGGAAAAATTCGTTAATTTGGAATTAGCGAACCCGAGCCCGGGAGTGTTTGCGGGCGCACTCGTATTTGTAATTCAAGTGCGGCACACAAGTCACATCAAGCGTCAAATCACTTGTCACTTTGAGTGATGTGACAATTTGTCACTTGATTGATTGATGGAGGTGGTTGGATGGCTTTAATGCCATTTACCAAATTTTGAATTTGGTATATCTTTTTTTTTTTTGGAAAACAAAACAACCTAACACATTTTTTTATTTCTTCTCTCTTTTCCTCTTCTCTTGCTCACGGCAAGGGCCATTTTTCTTCTTCCAACTTTCTGGTTTCACCGAGAATGAAGGAGGAGCATAAGGAAATTTTATGGCAAAATTTCTGGAGTGCTAGCACACTTAGGAGTCTTGCGAAGGTGATAGGGAAACCCACCCATGGGCTTGGAATCACAACACAAAGCTTGGAGCTTGGTGGATCATCCATGGCCAAATTTGGAGGGCAAAAATATGCCCACTGCCGAGAACAATATGGACTCAAAACTTGAAGAATTTTGTCATTCCTCGCATCGCCTCAACCGATCGTTGTAAGTATGATTCCGACATACTCTTACGAGTATTCACATGTGTTTCTATGCTTGAATTGATCCTTGGGACCTTAGAGAAACCCAACACTTTCCATAAGATGACATGGCGAGATATATGTAGGTGTTTAGAGATAGAATGTCAACATCTGTAATATTTATGTTCAATGCCATATCCTAATAAACAACACAACCCAGCCAGAAGTTCTAACTTGATGTGTTCATGAGGTTGAAGCAGGAAAAAACAGACGCAACCAAAGACTTTAAGGAGATTATAATTAGAAAGTATATAATAGAGTTTTTCATAAGGGGATTGATTGGCCAAAACATGAGATGACATTCTATTAATGGTATATGCATTAGTGAGAGCAGCTTCTCCCTAAAAAGTTATGGGCATGAGGAGAAGATGTGAAGAGTACGAACAATATCTAAGATATGTCTGTATTTGCGTTCGGCTCTCCTGTTTTGTTGAGATGTTCCTGGAGAAGAGCGATAACAGATAGTTCCATTTTCATTAAGAAATTATAAAAAGGTTGAGTTTCTATATTCCATGGCATTGTCAATTCAAAAAACTTTAATGGAACAGGAAAATTGAGTCCTAATCATGTTGGTAAAAGTGCGATAAATGGAAAATAATTCATATCAATTTTTCATAAGATATATCCAATTGTAATGAGAATAATCATCAATAAGGATCACAAAATAGTTAGAACCACCCATAATATAAGTATGAGATGGGCCTCAAATATCATAATACACAATGTCAAAAGGTGAAAAAGAAGTTTGAGTACTATTATTAAAAGATAAAGTACGTTGTTTGTCTAATTGACAAGACATATAATCAAAGTCTTTATTAGAAACAGTACCTAAATGACCACTAGAGTCTAATAAACGTAAACAACTGAGAGAAGGGTGTCCCAACCGAAGATGTCAGGGACTAAAAGATGGAGTTGGTGTAGTGGATGCGACAGAATCATATGGGGAACTTCAGGAGGAAGATGATGATTGATGAGTTTGAATAAACGTCTAGTCTTACTGCCCATCCCAAGCGTCTGGCCGGTCTACGAATCCTGCACAAAAAAACCAGAAGCATGATATAAAACATTAAGACCAAATGCACATAATTGACTGACAAATAAAAGATTTAGGGTTAGTTTGGGAATAAGAAAAGTTTTCGACACAAAGAGATAAACATAAGCAAAATATAACCAATGTGGGAGCTGATCTTTTGTTGGGACAATCTCAATCATAGTGCCCAAGTCTAAGCTTATAGTAAATTCGGCAACACTGTGTGGGGCAATTGAGTAGTAGATGCCCTGCTAACTTACAATAGCCATATGGTTTGATGAAAGAGGGGGTGTAGGAAGCAGATGAGTCGCAAGGACTGTATCTATAATTGGCATCTGGGTAGTAGAGTGGTGAATTTCTTCATAAATAAGCTTGTCAATAGCATAGTCCAGAGTATGTAGGGGATTTGGATGAATCAATGAGGCTCGAGTGGGCTCAAATTTACCATCAAGGTGTATGAGGAATTGAATTAACCTTTGGAGTTCTATAAAGGACGTGAATTTTTCAACATCGGTAACATACTCACACTGCGGTTCAGAAAGACTCAATTGATCCCAGAGAATCTGCATTATTGAGTGAAAATAAGTAATGGATTGGCCAAGTTCCTGAAGCATGTGATGAAGACTGCATATCAGCTTATACTGATGTGAGAGGTTGATGGCAGTATAGTGATGAGCAAGAAAGTCCCATAGATATTTGACTGTATTGAATCGCCCAGATTGGAGGCTGATAGTCGATATTGAGGAGTTGCGAAACCAAGTAATTATTTTGTGATTCTAGTTATCCCAGTCCTCAAGGTGGTCAGCATACGAGTCATCATTTTCATTCTTACGCTGAACATGTTCTTTAAGATTACCCGCAACATAACGCCAAAGTTTACGGCTTTTGAGAAAGCTACGCATAGCCTACGCTCATAAAACATAATTGTGGCCATTTAAGGTAATCGGTAGAGGATGAGAAATGTCAGATTGCTCCATGAAAATAGCCTTAAACTTTTCAGAATCTGCAAAAAGGTTCAATATTTTAGAAATTATAAAATGGCCTAAAACTTTTGATAATTAAAAAAGATAATCGAAATTTTTGGAATTGAAAAAAGTGCCCTAAAACTTTTTAAAATAGAAAAATATCCCAAAATTTTTAGTAATTGCAAAATTTCCCTCAAAGTTATGGAAATTATAGCACCCCAAAGTTTTGAGAAAAATATAAATATAATAAAATTTTGAAATTTTGATCAAAGACACCTCTGACCAGATTGAGATTGGCGATTTGGGATGAGAAATGGTGTGTGGAGGGTAGCTAGAGATAGATCAAGCACCGAGGAGTGATTTGGAGGCAGTGGTGGCAGCTCACTCGTCGGAGAAACGGAGATCCCAAAAATGAGGGTTTGGGTTTTGGTGTTGATGTTGCTTTCTGGCGAAGCATAGGGCAATCGACGATGTGGTTGTGATAGATAGACTGAGCGGCGGGTTCTGAGTCGGATAGCACTGAAATCTTCCCCATAAAAGCTCAGATATGGCGATGGCACGTGGAGTAGACGTGCTGCAACGGCGCATGAAGTGCACGCGCGGAGGTGCTATAGGGGGTTGTCAGTCAGAATTTTAACTGGACCCAGAAAAAGAATCGTCTGATACCATGTTAGAGATTGAACTGAATAATTTATTTATTCCAATTTGAATTACAGTTATAGTATAATGGCCTTTATATAGGCAACGATCCTTAACAAAATAGGGGGGAAAATAACTTAATTATGTACAATAATAATGAAATAGGAAATGTTTCTATAATAGGGAAATATAATTTCCTTAACATCAACCATAACTATTTAATGCTTGTAATCTTTCTTAAATTTTCGTTTTAATCTAATCATACCATCAATTGAGAGCTCTATTCACTTGCTACCAATAAGTTGAAACTTGAAAACTTTAGAAAGCTCACAATAAATAAATAAATAACCATTTGTACCAACTTTTACATAGATTTCACTCTCAATGAAATGAACACACACACATAACTAAGTGTGATCGATTACATGAATTTTTTTATTCCATTATAATCTATTTGAAATCATTATTTCATTCAACTCAATAAAAATATAAGTAATTTTTTTATGATTTTTGTCCATATTAATTTACGTATTCCCTAACATCATTTGATTTACTCTTATTTTCTCAACGAACCACGTAAAAATCTAAGGGCAACCCCAATTTTTGGTGCAAGATTTGCACCAAATTTTACACCCATCTCCAATCCACTTCAAATTTTACTCGAAGAATATTCTTTTTAAAATATTTATCAACAATTAGCATTTCACCCCTTAACTAACATAATATTTACATTAAAATAATTTACTATTTCATATTAATATTTAAAGATGAATTAATAAAATAAGTGTTCTCAAATTAATAAATTAAGTTTAAAAACAAATATTTATTCTAAGTTTCATTATTTTTTATTAATTATTTATAATAAAAATAAAATAAAACAGATTATTAAAATAACATGTGGGATATAAATAAAAAAAAAATTATTTTATTAGATCAAAATATAATTATATAAGGATAAAATTATACAACTTAAACCTATTTTAGAGCCTAAAACTAATTGAAAAAATGGCACAATGAATAGTTGTGCGTGAAATTTGACGCGCTACTATTCATTGTACCAAATTGGCTCACTCTTTTGGCACATGGTTGCTGCCGCATGATTTAGCGCACCATTGGGGTTGCTCTAAAAACCATATACTATGATAATGTATTTTTCTTAGGAAAGAGAAGTTTGGTGAAAAGCAAGCATAATTTGTTCTCAAACATGTTGGATATAAGGTGTTGTTAATCAAATTTGAACTTATTAGCCACCCCCCGGGTTACGCTACTGATCTTCTGGCTAATGTTCTCCCTTAATGGGCACTCTTTGAATCAAGAACACGAACTATGGTATAATCCGCCTAAGGGTTATACCATTTCCTTATGACCTTTGGAGCCTAGAGATGTGTTCTTCTAATTTAGAGGACATATCCTTCAATTTGTGTCTTTCCCATAAGTCACTTCTTAAGGGATATATCTCTCCTACATTTATACTATATATTTAGAGAATTTACGACAAAATAATCAACAAGAAAATTGCATTATTTCCGGAAACAGAATTCCCCTTCCATTAGCTTGTTTCTTTCTTACTAAAGCAGTGAAATTATTAAAGATGATTGAATGTATGCAATAAAATCTTTTTATTTTGGGGAAAGCTTATTTTAAGGAAAAAAAGGTTCTGGGTTGTTTTCTAGCTGAAAGCTTTGATGAATGCAATGATTATTTCTCTGAGATTCTATTTGTGAGGTTCCTCTTTGGTGACTTGGTGATGTGCTGTATATATAATTTACAAATACAGTATTGGGAAGATAGGCTTTTGAGAGCAAAGGCTTTGGGCTTGAATACCATTTAAAATTATGTTCCTTGGAATCTGCATGAACCAAAACCTGGCAAGCTGGTTTTTGAAGGTATTGCAAATCAAGTATCGTTTCTTAAACTTTGTCAGAAGCTGGATTTGTTTGTTATGCTTCGAGCTGGGCCATATATATGTGCAGGTCAGTCTTTCAACTTAGATTCTTTGTTCAGTAATTTTTTCTTTTGTTCTTGTTGTCGCTAGTAATATTGATGACGAGAGTTGTTTCCTCTAATGATATCCTTTTGTTGCAGAGTGGGATTTTGGGGGTTTCCCTGCTTGGTATAAAACCGGCTCTCAAGCTAAGGTCATCTGATCGTGCTTATCTTCAATTGGTATATATATTCTCCCAAACTTCTCCTGTTAATGAGAAATACTTTAACAGTATGTTGAATCAAAAAAAGTTGAATTGTTTGGGTTCATGATTTTCTGCTCACACAATAAGTAAAATAAATGAAATCTTGTTGCATGTACTATTTTCTAGTAGTCAGTCATAATGTCATGACATTATTAGGCCATCTGCTGGGTCCTTAGAATATTTGATTTACATCAATGATCTTTTTTGGTTAATTTCACAGATAAATCAATATTTGCTGTATTAGCATACTGTCTAAATAAATATTGGTTGTATTAGTGCACTTTCTATGCTGACTTGAGGTTTTGAAGCAAATGTAGCCAGTCCTCTTATTGTTTGTCACTCTCTCCAATGATTTTCTCAATGTCAAATATTTTTTAATTTTTTAATCAAGCATGTTTCACTCCGTTTGTCTTTACTGTCATTGATTCACCATGAAGTACCTTAATGTGCTTGCTTATTTGGAAAATAAAAATGTCCTAGGTTGAAAAATGGTAGGGAGTCCTACTTCCAAAAATAGCTCCTTGGTTTATGACAATGGAGGCCCGATTGTAATGATTCAGCTACGTGGTGGGTATGTTACTTATTGCTTAACTGTCCGACCATTTGAACAGTAATAGAGAAAATGGGAAAATATATAGATCAGAATAAGAACCCAATTTCCAATTTGCATAACTCAAACCACAGGAATTAAGGTAAAAATTGTTAGGGTTGGTACTCGGAGTGTCAATCCGTATCGTATTTATGTCCGATTCATGAATACGAACAATATATTTTTCCGTAATATTACTTATATATGGTTACACCTCTTTTTTTTATATATGTATTCGATCTAATTATGATTAGATTGAAACTAAATTTGATTTAGTGATATGTATATATTAGGCAAAGACCTCAGGATTTACAACGTAGTTTGTAATTGACATTGGGAAGTGTCACTATAAGTTGTATATTCTCAAATAAAGTTCCTAGTCAAGATTTACTAACACATGTCGGTTAGTAAAATCGGTTGAAACCAGTACATGTCGTATGTTGAGACTTGTTCCGATGGTTTATTCCAATGAACCACGAGTCTTGGGAGACTCGTATCGATGTGTAGGTGATTATTTGATAAACACTGAACGACTCACCGAAGATTTCCTAATAAACGGTACAACAACGTCAATATGAATCTTCTCGAGTCGAGTAGCATAGTGGTCCTTAGACTTGAGATATCACGGTGGATATATTAGTTATCCTCCACACTTTGATGGCAGTCACATCACCGACCTATTTAGGTCAGACCTCCGCCTGTTCGTTGGGTGTGGACTGATGCTCATGATATCCGGTGTGTATCAAAATAGAATCCGTCAGTGCTGTGTACAGAGTCTAGGTATCCTGCATGTGTTTGCGATCTAGTAAATCCATGTCGTGATACACTGCGGAAGCGAGTTCCGAATGTTATTTATAGATCATAAATTTATAAGTCGACTATATTATACCTTAGGGATTTGACGTTCCCTCTATATTCTCGGTATAATATGGATAGCCTATAACAAAGGGATTATACATATGCAATGATCTCGACTTGCATAGTTCAGCGAGATAATCTGTAGTCGTCATAATTTACGAGTGGGTGAATTATGGACACGAAATTGGACTTCGTGACGGATGTACCTGAACTTAGAGAGTCCCACAATATGAAGTGTACTCGTTGAGAACTTGGGCAACACGTTATGAATAATACTGATTATTCATAATATCTTATCGGATTAAATTAGTTAATTCGAATCGTTTAATCAAGTAAACGAAAACACACATGCAAATGGTATTTTAGTCATTTTATATATGTGACGAATATGACAAGTGTCCAAATAATTTATTTAGACATTATATTTGATATAATGTAATATAAATTATTTGGTGGAGATTTATTAATTAATTAATTAATTATATTGTATATATAACTAATAATTGTCCTAATATTTAATATATTTAATTTGATTAAATTAATATTAAATTAGGGACAAGTGTCACATTATCATGACTTATGGAAAAGTTACATTTGCGTGGAAAATGATCATTTTACCCTTAAACTCAATTATTAAGTTTTGACTTTTGGCTTATTAGATAAGTTTTAAAAGTTAAAAGTCTTTTTTATCCTCCTTGGCTTACTTGAACAATTGATTATTTTAGTCTTTTTTGTGTGAAGCTTATTTAATAAGCTTAGTATTAAAAGGATAAAATTATTCTTTGTTGTAGGCCACGTTTTTGGCCAATTTTAAAAGGAGAAATTGTTTCCTTCTTCTTAGAAATGAAGTGGTCAAATCCCTAGCTTCCCAAAAACTCTTCCAAAATGCCAAGTGAGAGAGTGAGAAGAATCAAGTTCAAGAACAAAAGTTTTGAAGAATTTTGAAGATTAAAAGGTAATCTTCAATACTCTTGAACCTAGAAAATATTTTTTTGTTGTTCTTGTGTGTCCACAAATGTTGTAGAGATTCTTCTTTGCTTTAAATTTGGGGCTTTTATTTTTGGTTGATGGATTAAGAGGCTAGATGCATGTGTGAATATTCTTTGAACTAGATTAAGGTAATTTGGGTTCAATTTATTGTTGGACAACTTAGTTATCATTCTAGAATGTAATGACCACTCTTATTATGCCTAGAATTGTTTTAGGGTTCTTCTTTTGTGGTGACTTTGAATGGGTGTCAGATTAATTTGATTAAGCTTGATAAAATTGGATTTAAGCATGAAAAATGGATAGTTTTTCTGTCCAGATCAGATCTAGAAAATCTGAAATTTTGGTGATGAAAAATATGTCATTTGGATGTGTTTGATGTGTTTTGGGAGTTAGGATAATTTCCGAAAATTATTTCGGAGTGAAAATAAGTGAAAACAGGGAAAAACGGCGCTACCGGGTGAGTTTTTGAGCTTATCGGGTAACAGCTGTTGAACCAGTGAATTGGTCACTGTTTAGGCAGCCCATGAACTGTCCAAATACCATTAGAGCTGACATGGGCATCCCTCGTGTGGTCTCGGTTGGTCGGTTCGACTAAAACGCATTTTTGCTATTTTGCGGAAAATTATTTTCGTAAAAATTTCCTAATGTTTTCGTTATTAATTATGTCATTATATGATATCAAATAATATGTTTTGGTGAAATATGAATACGTTATAGATATATGATATCAAATAATTTATTCAGTAACTTTAAAAATTTTAAAATTATGATTTCGCCTGAACCGCGCTTCTACTGCTTATGTCCCCAATAAAATGGTATCAGAGCGAGTCTGATCATACATCCATCACATATTTCATCCTTGATATATGATATATATTCCAATTTTGATATTTGCACATGCTTGTAATCTAGATGTTTTTTGATTTTTCGGTTCTACGCTAATGGAAAAACGTAATGGAGACTTGTGCAGTGTGTGACAGTGACAATCCTATCAAAGTCATGCATGCATTTTTTACTTACCTGGCTTGCCAGCTGTTGCCGAACTTACCTGTTTTTTTGAGACACTTCGAACTGAGTTGATTTGGTGACGAGGTGCTGTGACCCCTAGGTCTTGTTCCCGAACCACCGAGTGGGTTTTGTTCCCGAAGTGAGCTGAGGGTCTTGTTCCCTAATTGAGTAGTGGATCTTGTTCCCGATTGTGGGTCTTGTTCACAAATTGAGTTGCGGGTCTTGTTCCCGATTGAATTGCGGGTCTTGTTCCCGATTGTGGGTCTTGTTCCCAAATTGAGTTGCGGGTCTTGTTCCCGATTGTGGGTCTTGTTCCCAAATTGAGTTGTGGGTCTTGTTCCCGATTGTTGTGGGTCTTGTTCCCGATTTGAGTTGAGGGTCTTGTTCCCGATCTGAATTATGGGTCTTGTTCCCGATCTGAATTGTGGGTCTTGTTTCCGATTTGAGTTGAGGGTCTTTTTCCCAATCTGAATTGTGGGTCTTGTTCCCGATCTGAATTGTGGGTCTTGTTCCCGATCTGAATTGTGGGTCTTGTTCCCGATATGAGTTGAGGGTCTTGTTCCCGATCTAAATTGTGGGTCTTGTTCCCGATCTGAACTGTGGGTCTTGTTCCCGAATTGAGTTGTGGGTCTTGTTCCCGAACTGAATTGTGGGTCTTGTTCCCGAACTGAACGGTGGGTCTTGTTCTCGAATTGAGTTGTGGGTCTTGTTCCCGAACTGAATTGTGGGTCTTGTTCCCAAACTGAATTGTGGGTCTTGTTCCCGATCTGAATTGTGGGTCTTGTTCCCGATCTGAATTGTAGGTCTTGTTCCCGAATTGTTTATTTTTGCCACTTTTCTTCAAAACCTGCGAAAAAATAAGATAAATATTGCGTGCATGTGACATGTATGCATGGATGTATTTCCTATTCCGATGGGTTAGGCCTTCCTTGTGCTCTTGGGTGCCATTTGCCTACAAATGTCTCTGGTCGCCCCTGGGTCTGCTTATAATTTCCTTTTGCCAGTTCTCTTCCGGTGATTGCTCAGTTCTCTTTTGTCTCATGGCTCAAGTTCCCGTTATATCCCTTATTCACGGTGTGGTAGACTGGTCGTCCCCAGACTCGGTTTATCTTTTTGGTTCTTCATTGTTTGCACTCGGCCAAAGTAGATCATTTGATGCGGTGTCCCGTACTGTCATATCATATTACTCTCTTTTACGAGATAGTCCCAATAGTTGTTCATATTATTGCCCTCAAAGGATGCCCAGTGTCGAAACCAGAGAGCCTTCAAAGTACTCGAGGCAACTCAAATCCGACCGTTTGAATAAATGATCTGAACCAGACTCAAAGTGTGTGTGTGCTAAGGTTCTTTTACAGCTTGATCCTTGGGTAAGCCAATTCAATGATTTTTTTTCAAATAATGGGATCGAGGGGTCAAACCAACCTAGATGTCTTGATCATGCTCTGCAATTACTTTTCTGTACTCAATGTGATATGATTTTCTTTTTCTTTTCTTTCGTCTCTTTTTTCGTATTCCTTTTTTTTTTTACACACCTACCCTTTTAAGGTAGCATTTCTCCTCATGGTGGTCCTAATACTCGCCCATGGGTAGCTTCACGCTTATCGGTTATAGGTGGTTTGTATTTTCTTCTTCAGATACTTTTATTTTATTTCCAACCAAATCACATATCGTAACACAAGTAAATCAGGATGGACATCTAAGCAAACGGTCATTCACTGATCCACACTCTCTTCAACTAGTCACATTGCTAACTACTCAGGCTTTCACTGCTAAGATCATATAATTAAGTGCTCGCGAGTCTAGTCGAGATCAACCACTCAAAATATCGGATGAAAGCACATCTCGCACTTATCATTTCTAAGGTTTCGCCCTAAAGCAAAAAATTTCGTCATTGGACTTATGCCTAACCATTAAGGACTTCTCTCTCTCTTTTTTTTTTGCTGAAGGCCCCCCACTGGTCCTTTTATTCTTGCCGTAATTTTTCTGTTCCTCGGTTTCCTTTTCCCAATATCCATTTTGCTAAACTCTTCTTGACAAAACTTTTTTTTCTAACCCAATGGATATCTATGATGGCTTTTAAGACACGGGGTTAACATGATGTGTGTATGCGGGAGATGCATGAGATGCGTGCGAAGTACGTGATATAATATGTATGTGGTTATCAAAAGCATAAAGGGGCAACTTCTATAAGTCATACAACTATGGTTCACATGCGGGTTTGTAGGAGTATAGACAAAGGCTCCCGCCGGTGAAAGGTTGCCCATAATTAGGTCTCCCCGCTCAAGGGTTCGAGCGACCAAGTGAGCGCACCTTTTTTATACCCTAAGGTACGTGCCAACAAGTGATGATACATGGCTGACTGTCAAATGGATTTCTTATTGAAGATTCCCCAGAGGGAGGGTGGAGCGAACTCTCTTAAATACCCTTGCCTTTTAGGCTCTTATCGCATTTGTGACAGGAATAAACAATAGGTCCTCCAAATTAGTTCATCACGGTAATCTTCGAGTGAATGATTATCTAGGTGCCTTCACAGCTTTTCCTTATAGAAAGGTAGTGAATGAAGGAAGACGCCAAACCATTACCTAGCTCTACTAGTGCCTTTGATTAAACCCCTTAAACCCACTGTAGACACGGTTAACTAAAACAAAAATCACAAACATTACAAGACGTTATTTCGGGGCCGATTCTCTATCCCCAGTGGAGTCGCCAGACTATATGACACAGAAATCGGCGACGTTGTTCCAGGCTCGCGGCCCGGTCGGGAGTACGGAGTAGCCCGCGGGGGACTAAACCGGAGAAATAAAATGGAGTCGCCACCCAGTGTGAATTGGGAAATGATTTAAGGCCGCACTCACCCCTCGCAAGGGAAGACCTCAAACCGTTGGGTTCGGAATGGTCCCTTACTTATGCCACTTGTAATGAACGGATTTGTGCAATAATATAACCGAGTCTACGCAACATACATACACAAGAATAATCTATATCTAAATTGGCATACCACTTATATCTAAGTTTGCATGCATAAAAGTAAGTGAAATAAAGGCAAGCACACAATCTCATGAACATATTAAATAAATGAATACGGAAAGATAAATAAACAATAACGGTAAAAGCATAAATATTAAAGAGAGTTAACTAAGCATATGATGGGGAATGGAATGACTAAGGAGACAAACATGCATAAAACATGATAAAGGAATCTATCCAGTGTGTGTGCGTTCATGTAGCGTTCGTAAACGCGTTCGAACGGTAAACAGAATACACGCGTTCGAGTAGCGTTTGATAACACGTTCGAACGATAAATAGAATGTCCGCGTTCGTATAGCGTTTGATAACACGTTCGAACAATAAACATAATGTCCGCGTTCGTATAACGTTCAAAACCCCTTTCGAATGGGATAAGACCTGATGCATGATACAATAAAATGCATGCGCATACGAATAGCGTTCTGAAACGTGTTCGAACGGAAATGAGACAGAATGCATACGTTCGTGTAGCGTTCAGGAACGCGTTCGAACGAGATTACCAAAATGGCATCTGAAATGACACAAACACATGTATGGATAAACAAATACATGATGTAGGACCTTGAATGCCTGATTGAACATATTTCACATTCAATCGAGTGTACTTTGTCCGGCGCGGTAAAACATCATGGTAAATGTAGCCTTTAGGCATTTCCCTCGAATAGAGGACCTTTAATCCACCCTAGTTAGCCCATGCGCACTAGAATGCAATGCATGCGTAAATAAAGCAATGATATGCAAAGGGTAAATGACATAATAAAAGGCGCGGAAAAACATCGTGGCAAAGGTAGCCTTTAGGCATTTCCCTCGAATAGATGACCTTTAATCCACCCTAGTTAGCCCATGCGTATTAAATTATCAATGCATGAATAAGCAAATAAATAATATGGGATCTTGTATGCCCGATTGAACATATTTCACATTCAATCAAGTGTACATTGTCCGGCGCGGCAAAACATCGTGGTAAAAGTAGCCTTTAGGCATTTCCCTCGAATGGAGGACCTTTAATCCACTCTAGTTAGCCCATGCGCATTATATTAACAATAAAGAAAAAAGACACATAGAAATTAAATAGTGGAACAATGAACACGAAAACGCCTAAGACATGATAAAAGAATCTGTCCAGAATGCCCGCGTTCGTGTAGCATTCGGAAATGCGTTCGAATGGGGGCGAGGCAGAATGTGTGCGTTCGAGAAGCGTTCGGGAATGCGTTCGAACGGGATGGCGAAAGTGGCATCCAAAAATGCAGTAAACACATGCGGGAATGTTTCCCCAAGCGATACGTGGAGTTGTATCCCAAATATAGACCGCACTACCGTCCATTCAGATTTGGTTACGAAATTTATGTCTAGGTTTCCATCCGATATACCGCGAGAGGCAACATCCAAACGTTAACACAATGCAATCATAAAAATGGACATGAAGTATGACAATGCATATAACAACACATAAACAAAGAAAGAAACATGCGGAATGATAAAGAGCTAATAATATGAAATAAATGTGCGATAAATAGATAAATGAACGTTAAATAAAGATGTGACCAAGAATTTGGTCATCTTTGATATAGGACCTCGCACACCCGGTTGGACAAATTTCATGTCCAATCGAGCGTGCCGCATCCAAACCACAAAATAAAAAGTAATAAAGGGTACCCTCAGGTCTTACCTTTTAAGTTGCTCCTCGGAAGTACGTCACGTCGTCGCCGGAAGGGTTACTACTCCTCAACTTTTCTGGTTTTCTGGTCCACTATTTTCCTTCACCGTTCCGCTGTTTTCGCTGCTGCTTTCTTGGTCTTTCCTCGCTGTTTTTAGCCGTTCCTTCGCCGATGTTTAGTGGTTGTTTTTTAGGACTGGTTTGGTGATTATTAGACTGTTTTAAAGACTATTTTGAGGGTAATTTTCGGTGATGTAGGGGGTTGTTTTGGGTGTGATTTTCGGTGAAGGATGGGTATTTTGGTGTTGCAATTTTTGATGGTTGAGAGTGTTTTCTTCTTGGTGTTTGGGCGTGAATGTGCTCTAAAGAGAGGGGTGAATCTCTAAGAGAAGAGAGAGCTTAGGGTTTTCTATTATTTTCTTATGTTTTTTTTTTGTTGAAGGTTGTTGTGAGTCTCTAATGAGGAAGGGTTTGGAGTTTTGGTTTCCTTTATAATGGTGCACTAGGGTTTCTAGGTAAGGAAGGGAATCATGCCAATAAGGGAGGTGATTAATTAGTTTATTAAAGGAAAGGATATTGTGTAATTTTGGTGGGGATATATTTATTTTGGGAGGTGATTGGATTTGATTTGTTTGGTTTAGGAAGGGGGATTTATTTTGATTTGATTTAGGATTTGGTTTAATTTGACATGTGTTTAAAATGTTTTAATTATTTGGATTGGGCTTTGGTGGGCCTTGTGTGAATTTTGGGTTGAGGCTAACAGTGAAACAGAAATACCGATAGTCGTTCGAACGCGTTCTCCCCGTGCACTTTTTCTCATTTCCTCTCATTCGAGGAGACCACCACACCAATCGAGGGGGGGCCTAAGCGACGTCGTCATCTGCCCTTGACTGACTTGTTCCTTGACCAATCCTTCAGCACTACCAACCTGTAAAACTGAGGACTCTGGTAGACCGAGCAAGCATGGCTCTTACTCTTGGAGAAACTTGTTCAGCCACTGCCAACGGACGTCACCCCTCGACAAAATTACATTCCATTCTACAACTCAGCTCAAAGGGGTGATCGTTGGCTACCCCTCTTACATTCCATTCTACAACTCACAAAAAGAAAGTTTATGTTGTCAACCTTTCTTCCTCTTGCGAACCCTTTCATTCTCTCGTTCTGATCAGCTTCTTCCCATTCCTTTCCCCTTCCATCCATTATGCTCATGAATTATCCAACAACCCATGGTTTCCACCTTCCACCATCGTCTTACCACACAAGTTGCTTTTTGCTCTTTCCCCACAGACGGCGCTAACTGTTGACAGATGATTTTCGTCCCAGGGGCAGTTTCGAGATAACCCACCCTATACAACATTCCATCAACCTTGAATTTATTTGGTTATGGGGAGACCAAAGACAAATGTAGTAAAAGGCGAGAAAAACACACAAGTTGACAAGAGAGTTTTAACGTGGTTGACAGCAGAAACTTTCTTTTTATGAGTTGTAGAATGGATATGAGAGGGGTAGCCAACGATCACCCATTAGGGCTTGGTGCCCTTCCCGACCACTGATCACCCCTTCGCAACGAGCACATCCAAAGAATATTGAAAATAACTTTCGCATTTTATTAACAAAAGAGTAAGATAGACAAGTTTCTTAAGAAAAATGAGAGTTTTATTCATATTCAAATGACCTGATGCTCTTCTTACAACTCTTTGCGGGTCATTTTAATAGAGGCTTTTACAATACTTTCTTCTGGTTCTTCTCTTGGAGTCTGACATGTCCTCGAGTCACGGCTTCTTCAGATCCGCCTAACCATGCCGACTGGGTTCCTAGCGCCAAATTCTCCATAAGCATCCTTCAACAATGCATTTTCCTAGGACCTTGCATATCCCGAGCAAATCTGGAAGCCTAGTCGAGGTCCTCTGTTTCGACCCCTTGTGGTTCTCCCCGTGCGCTTTTTCTCTTTTCCTCTCATTCGAGGAGACCACCACACCAATCGAGGGTGGCCTAAGCGACATCGTCCTCTGCCCTTGACTGACTTGTTCCTTGACCGATCCTTCAGCACTACCAACCTGTAGAACCGAGGACTCTGGCAGACCGAGCAAGTATGGCGCTTACTCTTGGAGGAACTTGTTCAGCCACTGCCAACGGACGTTACCCCTCCACAATATTACATTCCATTCTACAACTCACAAAAAGAAAGTTTCTGCTGTCAACCTTTCTTCCTCTTGCGAACCATTTCCTTCTCCCGTTCTGATTAGCTTATTCTTCCCATTCATTTCCCCTTCCATCCATTCTGCTCATGAACTATCCAACAACCCATGGTTTCCACCTTCAACCATCGTCATACCACGCAAGTTGCTTTTTGCTCTTTCCCCATAGACGGCGCCAACTGTTGACGGATGATTTTCGTCCCATGGGCAGTTTCGAGATAACCCACCCGAGACAACCTTCCATCAACCTTGAATTTATTTGGTTATGGGGAGACCAAAGACAAAAGTAGTAAAAGGCGAGAAAAACACACAAGTTGACAAGAGAGTTTTAACGTGGTTGACAGCAGAAACTTTCTTTTTGTGAGTTGTAGAATGGAATATGAGAGGGGTAGCCAACGATCACCCATTAGGGCTTGGTGCCCTTCCCGACCACTGATCACCCCTTCGAAACGAGCACATCCAAAGAATATTGAAAATAACTTTCGCATTTTATTAACAAACGAGTAAGATAGACAAGTTTCTTTAAAAAAAATGAGAGTTTTATTCATATTCAAATAACTTGCTGCTCTTCTTACAACTCTTTGCGGGTTATTTTAAGAGAGGCTTTTACAATACTTTCTTCTGGTTCTTGTCTTGGAGTCCGACATGTCCTCGAGTCACGGCTTCTTCAGATCCGCCTGACCATGCCGACTGGGTTCCTAGCGCCAAATGCTCCATAAGCATCCTTCAACAATGCATTTTCCCGGGATCTTGCATATCCCGAGAAAATCTGGAAGCCTAGCTGAGGTCCTCTGTTCTGACCCTTTGTGGTTCTCCCCGTGCACTTTTTCTCCTTTCCTCTCATTCGAGGAGACCACCACACCAATCGATGGGGGCCTAAGCGACGTCGTCATCTGCCCTTGACTGACTTGTTCCTTGACCGATCCTTCAGCACTACCAACCTGTAAAACTGAGGACTCTGGTAGACCGAGCAAGCATGGCGCTTACTCTTGGAGAAACTTGTTCAGCCACTGCCAACGGACGTCACCCCTCGACAAAATTACATTCCATTCTACAACTCAGCTCAAAGGGGTGATCGTTGGCTACCCCTCTTACATTCCATTCTACAACTCACAAAAAGAAAGTTTCTATTGTCAACCTTTCTTCCTCTTGCGAACCCTTTCATTCTCTCGTTCTGATCAGCTTCTTCCCATTCCTTTCCCCTTCCATCCATTATGCTCATGAATTATCCAACAACCCATGGTTTCCACCTTCCACCATCGTCTTACCACACAAGTTTCTTTTTGCTATTTCCCCACAGACGGCGCCAACTGTTGACGGATGATTTTCATCCCAGGGGCAGTTTCGAGATAACCCACCCGAGACAACCTTCCCTCAACCTTGAATTTATTTGGTTATGGGGAAACCAAAGACAAATGTAGTAAAAGGCGATAAAAACACACAAGTTGACAAGAGAGTTTTAACGTGGTTCGGCGGAGCAAGTCCAGCCTACTTCCACGGGCATAAAATGGTGAGGGTTGTTTTTATTACCAAAACGAGCTCGGCCGACCTGTTTCCAGGAAGGGTCTGATGAAACCGAGCTGTTTGTTTACAGAATTTTACAAGTAGTGTTCATTCTCTTTTTTATTACAAGATCGCTCTCTATTTCTCCCTAACTTTCCTTTATATACTCAGGCATTACAACACTGTTCTTCTTACTTTATGATGTTTCCCACATGGTCTTTGACTGATTGACGGGCTCTTTGCCTCAAGACTGTCATCGCCGAAAGCAAGTATGCCGTCTGACGGCCTGTCACATCACTCTATTTTCTCCCCTACCACACGCAATAATAATGGTGCCAGATTGTAAAGAGCCTTTGAATAATAACGTGTTTTGAAGGGAAAAAAACCAACAACTTTGATCTTGCGTCGGTCTTCAAAAGGTCAACCAAGTGATCTGTCGAACTTCCTAAATTGATACCGTCTTAACCCGGAATATCTGAATTCATCAACTGTTTCTGGAAGGCAAAGTAAAACCAAGCCGATATGCCGGTCTACCGTGGTCGGCCTCGGTTCCAATGTTGTCGGTCCCTGAAGTCCGCACTATGTTACTTCTCTGGTCAGTCATACCCAGGAAACCGTACCCGAGCTATTTTTCGGGTTGAAGTAATGACTTACACCCTCTAACCCATGGTCCTCCGGATGAGTAGAATTTTCCTTCTCTACCCTTACTGAACTGTTCAGAAACCTTAGCCACAGAAATCCCCATCAACATGTTGGAACAATTGAAAGATGGTCAATTGAAATGTTTCTTTCTCAGATATATCATATCATAGTTCAATGTCACTTAGATCCTATCAATTTAACTTCACTCAATGCCATTCAGGTAAGCAATTATAAGCTTTCATTTTTATATAAGAAGTCCAATCACGCTTGCTGATTTTCTTAGTGGTAACTTAATAATCACTTTCTTTGATGACAAAAAAAAAACATAGTTAAAGGTTTGAGAACTCCCTTGGAATTTTAGTTCTTTCTGGATTGTAGGGAATCTTGTCTTCAGTTTATTTAGGTGGGAAAGTTTTGCACGGATGGAAAATGATTTCTATTCCTTTTCATAACATAAATAAGGTGACAAAAAACAGTCTCGTCCTTCAGGTTGCATATTATTCTGGTTCGATTACAACATCAGCCCGCAAAACCTTAGAATACAATTCTGGTATGTCTTCTGTAAAAGACTGAATGAACAGTGTTTATCATATATACTATCTTATTTTCTCTTGCATCTCATGTTGCAAGCATGTTTCAATCAATGGGGATAAATTATGTATTGCATTCCCTCTGCAGAGAACATTACAAAAGAACATTCATTCTATGTTAGGCGCATTTCTATTGACAAAGTAAACCAAGTTAAAGATACATACTTATCATTGAGTGGTTGGGGTAAAGGGGATTTTTTTTAACATAGGAAGATTTTGGCCTGTAAGATTTTTTTTTGGTTGAAACGTTGGAGACCCGCCGCCAAACCACCCGACTCGAGTTTAAGCAGAGTATGTAGAACCCCTGACTGCCCCATACTCTTACAAGAAGTGCATCCCCTGAATTCGAACCTAAGACTTGAGCAACTAAATCCTAAACTTTATACCACCAAGTAACACCCTTTAGGGTAAGGTTTGTATCTTATCTCTTATAAGCATCTTTCTAATATAGTCCAAAATTATGAATGTAAGTGGCCCATTTTGCAGTCTTATGGACCACAATGCAACCTTTATGTCCATGCTCTAATCATTCATCATGGAGAAAATGTTGTGGTACGAGATACCTAAATATCATTTTTTTTTATATATATAAAAATTGTGTGTATTAGGCTCATTTGAAACTGTTTATATTACATGCATACTTTTCCATCTGCGCGGGTCATTTTTGAGTTAGAATCTCCCAATCCGAAGCTCGTGGTTCATTCTGTAGATCAGCCAGACTTCATGTGTGATTCAAGTAATTCAAACTTGCATTAGCTTTATCTCTACCATTCATATAAAACTCGAATGCTTTGTGCCATACTTGATAAAGCAGATAAAAATGTTAGAGCGTGACAGTTTACCCTCCAGTCCGCCAATGTTGGATCTCTGAAAATCTTCTCGAGTAGAGTAATATACGCTATCACATTTCATTTTCCAGCATAGTATGTATCTGGCTGCGAAATAGTTAATAGGATAGAAATGATAGGCTGGAGGTGGAGTAAATAGAAATGCCAGAAAAAGCATGAAACTTGTGAAATGTTCTCTTTTATGTTGTAGTCTTGACACGAATCCAGCCATTCAAGGAACATTAGATGTCACGGCCAGTAATATGGTAGAGCATTTACAAGTTCCAACAAGGCCAATCACACGCCAGAAAGCTAAGAAGATCAGAGACGCAATGGCGGGACTAGCACAGAGTGCCATGACCGAGTGTGACAGACAACCCCAGGGTATATTGGCGTCACATGAGTGCTTCAATGGAGTGGGTCCAAAGTTATTCCATGTGGCCCAAGTCATTCTAGAAGACGCGCAATAGCCGATTTTGAAGATATGACCATTTTGAAGAATTTGGCCATTTTATGCCTTATATGAAATTCGGCCAAATGAGCTTGTATTTTGACCTTTTGCTTGACATGTTGAATCTAGTTAGGCTATTTGTAACTTAGTTAGCTAGATCATTTGGGTCAGATTGGATTAGAACTAAGTTAGTTAGTTAAATGACCTATTAGGCATTTTTTAGAAAAGATGCCCCTTTTGTTGACTTTTTCTTTTTGATCTTTTTGCCACTTGCATAAAGATCTTGGTAGAGATATTTGTAATATTTAGTAAATGACTACTTAGGGCTTTAAATTTATGTAGTCATTGGGTAGTTTTATGACCTTTTGGTCTTTTTACCTTTTGAAGGGTATTTTAGTAAATTTTCCTTATCCTATATATTGTAAACTTTGTCTTCTTCAATAATAACTTGTAAATTTCGAATTTCTTCAAAGAAAAATGGCTATGGCCGAATTTCAAGCTTAAGGGAGGAATTCCTCTTTGTTTCAGCTTTGACTTATCTAAGGCGTGGCAACCTTGGTGGCGTCTTCGTGCTAGCAGAACACTGTAAGGAATTATCTTAAGGGTTCTCAAAGATAAGTTCTTTGTGGGTCTTCTTTGTGGCCTTGGATTGGTTTTTTCCTACAAAATTGAATTTGCGGTGCTTGGTGTTCTATCTGTTGCGAAGGGTTTGCATGGCCTTAAACATCCAAGTGAGTTCCGCGTCATTTGGTATCAAAGCTCAGGGTTCCAAGTTTTGATTTTTCTATCTTTACTTTGTGTTTTTCATTTAGTCTTTATTGTGTTTGTTGGTCATCAAGATATTTGTTCATCTTGATTCTTGGTTTTTTATTTCTTAAGTGTTTTTGCCTATTTTGAATCACCTATGACCGGCATATCGGCCTTATACCGGCATACCGGTGAAAAAAATACACTAGACACAGCCTCTGGAATCGAAAAGTTTCATATCGGCCTTTATAACGGTCTTTCTGGGGATTACATAGCTTCTGGAACTGGGTAAGTTTCATACCGGCATTCATATCGGAATTCATACTGGTCAACTAGGTATTACATAGCTACTGGAACCGGGGTAGTTTTCATACCGGTCCCATACCAGACTAAATATCGGCCAACTTTTTCCAAAAACATTGCTACTGGAACCTGGCTAGTTCATACCGGCTTACATACCGATCTATATATTGGCGAAAGTGTGAGTAAAATTAGCTACTGGAACCGGGAAGCAACCATACCGGTCTCATACCGGACCCAAACCGGTCAACACTTAGAATTTTTTTAAGAGCTCAAGTGACCTGAAGAGAAAAAAAAAGAGTAAAAAAGTTATAAAATTTGGTTGAAATTAGTTGGTTCCATATCATCAATTGGGTGTCCGTGAAGGGTAATTCAACAAAATTTCTATTGAGGCACCAAATTTTCATCCCAATTTGCATACGTCCGGGTTTATTTGCATGTATGTTTGCCTATTGTTCTAGTTTGTGATTTGCTTATTCCAAGCATTCTAGCCTTAGGTTTTCTTTGAATTGAGTCTACGTATTTGCTAATTCTTACTCGCATTACTCCGTTTGCCCTATATTGGTTTCTTGTTGTTTATGCTAGCTTGAAGATTACAAATTTGTGAACTTCTATGATAAGTCATATTCACATTATATTGAGTGCAAACACGAGTGGAGTGGAGTGATATGTAATTGAGTGCAAACACGTGAGCGTGTGAGATTGTGAGGTTATATAATTATTTTCACATATTTGTTACGTCTAATCTGTTTGTTCAAGCTTTGAGATGGAAGGTACTAGTTTGACGGTGGATGAGAAGCTTGAGGCTTTAGATAGAAAGTTTACAGATATGATGGAGAACATGAATACTGCTTTGGAGAGGTTGTCAAAAAGTGTTGATAGTATACAGACAGGCAGTATTCCACGAGTACCACCACAAGTTGTGCCACCGCGGTAAGTTCCACCACCTCGAGTACCAGTAGTGGAAGAAGAGGCCGAGAATGATCCTGATGGGTTTGATGATTTGAAAGACTCAATTGAGGAGGAAGAGAGGTATAGGCCCAGGAATCATAGGCAAGAGTGGAGGAATGATAGAAGAGATATGAGGTTTGATAGGCCAAAAAGGATTTGTGATATTGATGGTGATTTGAGTAGCGTCAATCTCAGGATACCAAACTTCTGAGGCAAGAATGATCCTGAAGGATATTTGGAGTGGGATAAGAAAATATAGTTGATTTTCAACTGTCATCATTACTCTGATGAGAAGAATATCAATCTGGCAGCCATGGAATTCACTAATTATGCGATGATTTGGTGGGATCAGATTGTCACTAACAGAATGAGGAATTCTGATAGGCCAGTTGATACATGGGAAGAACTTCGAGGTCTGATGAGGAAACGATTCATACCCAGCCATTACTACCAAGAGTTGTATCGGAAACTACAACATCTGTATCAATGGGCCAAGAGTGTAGAGGATTACTATACTGAGATGGAGGTTGCCTTAATCAGGGAAAATATAGTGGAGGATGCAGAGGCTACTATGGCACGGTTTCTAGGGGGTTTGAATAGAGAGATTGACAACATGGTGGAGTTGCATCATTATGTTGATTTGGAAGATATGCTTCACATGGCTATCAAGGTTGAGAGGCAACTCAAGAAGAAGACTACATCCAGATTTGGTACTTAGACTACTTCTACATGGAATGGGAAATGGGTTCCTAATGATCGACGGTATGGAGGCTTTAACAAGCCAAGGACCGAACCAAGTGCCAAGGGTAAGGAGGCTGCGGAACCAAGCAAGGCTAGACCAAAACCTGAGGGTACAACACCCAAGACTAAGGACGTCAAGTGCTTCAAGTGTTTGAGGATGGGACATTATACTTCACAATGCCCCAACAGGTGCACATTGGTAATTGATAAGAATAATGGTGAGGTACATTCTACTGATAGTGAGGTTGAGGTTGAGGATGATGAGCCTGCGATGGAGGATACTAGTGACAGAGAGGGAGCTGCATACCTGTTGGATAACTTGTCCTTAGTTGTGAAACGTGCTTTGAGTGCACAAATTGGTGAGGATGAGAGTGATATGCAAAGGGAGAACATATTCCATACTAGATGTCGTGTGAATGGAAAGGGGTGTAGTATGATCATTGACGGGGGCAGTTGTACTAATGTCGCAAGTACATCTTTAGTTGAGAGGTTGGGATTAGATTGCTTGAAGCATCCCAAGCCTTACAAGTTTCAGTGGTTGAATGACTGTGGAGAAGTACGGGTGACTAGGCAGGTATTATTGAGCTTCACCGTTGGGCCTTATACTGATGATGTTTTGTGTGATGTTATACCCATGCATGCAGGACACATTCTTTTAAGAAGGCCATGGAAGTTTGATAGAAAGGTTATACACGATGGGTTTAAGAATAAGTATTCATTTCAGCATAAGGGAAAACCCATTACCTTATACCCACTTACACCGAGGCAAGTCCACGAAGATCAAGTCAAGTTGCAACTTGAGAGAGATATAGAGAAAGAGAGTGCAAACACAGCCTTGGAGAAAACACGTGAGGGGAGTGTGACCGAACCTGGTAAGCAAATTAAGGCTAAGGCCGTGAGTGTTCCCAATGGGTGTGTAAGTGAACCTAAGGGGGAAACGAAAGGGCAAGTGAAAAATAGCTTCTACATTGGTAAGGGTGAAGCAATGAGAGCTTACAAGGCTAGCAAGCTCATGATTTTGCTAGTCTACAAAGATCACCATATTTGTTTAGCTAACACTGACCTTTTGCTTCCTTTGTCAATTTCATCTATTTTGCAGGAATTCAATGATGTGCTGATAGAGGACATTCCTAGTGGGCTCCCACCCATTAGAGGTATTGAGCACCAAATATATTTCATACCTGCCGCAATCATTCCCAATAGACCAGCCTACCGAAGCAATCCAGAGGAAACAAAGGAACTTCAGAGGCAAGTGCGAGAGTTGATTGAGAAAGGGTATGTCAGAGAAAGTATGAGTCCATGTGCGGTACCATTTCTTCTAGTTCCTAAGAAAGATGGGACATGGTGTATGTGTGTTGATTGTCGAGCGATCAATAATATAACGGTAAAGTATCGTCACCCTATTCCTAGACTAGATGACATATTAGATGAATTGCATGGTTCCAAAATTTTCAGTAAGATTGATTTAAAGAGTGGATACCATCAAATTCGCATGAGAGAGTGAGATAAGTGGAAAACTGCATTTAATACCAAGTATGGCCTGTATGAATGGTTAGTTATGCCATTTGGTCTTACAAACGCACCTAGCACATTTATGAGATTGATGAATCATGTTATGTGTGCATTTATAGGTAGGTTTGTTGTAGTTTATTTTGATGACATCTTAGTTTACAGTAAAACAATATATGAGCATGTTACGCATTTGAAGCATGTTCTTGATGTGTTAAGACAAGAGAAACTGTAGGCTAACATTGATAAGTGCACTTTTTGTATGGATAGAATTGTTTTCCTTGGTTTTGTTGTAAGTGCAGATGGCATCGAAGTTGATGTGGAAAAGGTAAAGGCAATTCAGGATTGGCCTACACCGACAACTGTGACCGAAGTCAGAAGCTTCCATGGATTAGCAAGATTCTACCGTAGATTTGTTAGAGACTTCAGCATTATTGCAGCACCACTGACTGAAGTAGTGAAGAAAACTGTTGGCTTTAAATGGGAAAAAGAGCAGAAGCGTGCATTCCAGGATCTTAAAATGAAGTTGTACAGTGCACTCATTTTGGCGCTACCCAACTTTGAGAAGACATTTGAGATTGAGTGTGACGCATCCGGATTAGGCATTGGAGCGGTTCTTATGTAAGAAAAATGGCCAATTGCCTACTTTAGTGAGAAGCTTAACGGAGTAGTTTTGAGATACCCCACATACGACAAGGAGTTGTATGCGCTAGTGAGAGCCCTTGAGACTTGGAAGCATTATCTATGGCCTCGAGAGTTTGTGATCCATACAGATCATGAGTCATTGAAACATTTGAAAGGTCAAGGTAAGCTAAACAAACGGCACACACGGTGGTTAGAGTTTGTTGAGACATTTCCATACGTAATTCGCTATAAACAAGGCAAGGAAAACATTGTCGCTGATACACTATCGCGAAGGTATGCTTTACTTACCTCATTAAATGCAATGATGCTTGGGTTTGAATTTATTAAAGAACTTTATGAAAATGATATTGACTTCAGTACTATTTATGCTGCATGTAAAAAGTCTACTTTTAGTAAATTCTACCAACATGATGGGTTTCTGTTTAAGGAAAATAGATTATGCATTCATGTTTGTAGTATACGTGAATTTTTAGTTAGGGAAGCGCATGGGGGAGGTTTAATGGGGCACTTTGGCATTGCCAAAACCTTAGGAGTTTTGAGTGAACATTTCTATTGGCCTAAAATACGGTGAGATATTGAGCGTTTGTGTGATAAATGTTTAACTTGTAAAAAGGCTAAATCTAAGGTTATGCCTCATGGTTTGTATACACCATTGCCTGTACCTAGCGAGCCATTGGTAGATGTATCAATGGACTTTATATTGGGTTTACCTAGGACTAGGCGGGGCAGAGATTTCATTTTTGTAGTGGTTGATAGGTTCAGTAAGATGACACATTTTATAGCATGTCATAAGACTGATGATGCCACTAACATTGCTGACTTGTTCTTTAGAGAAGTAGTATGACTCCATGGAATTCCACGGAGTATAGTTTCATATCGTGATGTTAAATTCCTTAGTCATTTTTGGAATTTTTATGGGGTAAATTGGGAACTAAACTTTTGTATTCTACTACTTGTCACCCCAAACTGATGGACAAACCGAGGTGGTTAATAGGACTTTGACTCAGTTATTGAGTATTATTATCACTAAGAACTTAAAAACTTGGAATGATTGTTTGCCTTTTATTGAATTTGCATATAACCGTAGCATTCATTCTTCTACATCTTATTCACCATTTCAAATTGTTTAAGGTTTTCAGCCACTAACTCCATTATATCTGTTACCATTACCTGTTGATGAGCATGCAGGGTTAGATGGCAAAAGAAAAGCTGATTTGGTGAAACACATACATGAGAAAGTAAGAGAGCACATACAAAGGAAGAATGAACAATATGCTATCATGCCAATAAGGGAAGAAAACATGTGGTATTTCAGCCTAGTGATTGGGTTTGGGTACACATGTGTAACGAGCGATTTCCTAAACAACGTAAATCCAAGCTACAACCAAGAGGGGATGGTCCATTTCAAGTCTTGGAGCGGATCAATGACAATGCGTACAAACTGGATTTACAAGGTGAGTATAATGTGTCTGCTACATTTAATGTTTCTGACTTGACACTTTTTGATGCAGGTATAGATTCAAGGTCGAATCATTTTCAAGAGGGAGGGAATGACACGAATCCAACCATTCAAGGAACATTATATGTCATGGCCAGTAATATGGTAGAGCCTTTACAAGTTCCAACAGGGCCAATCACACGCCAGAAAGCTAAGAAGATCAGAGACGCAATGGCGGGACTAGCACAGAGTGTCATGGCCGAGTGTGACAGACAACCCCATGGCATAGTGGCGTCACATTAGGGCTTCAATGGAGTGGGTCCAAAGTTATTTCACGTGGCCCAAGTCATTCTAGAAGACTCGCAATAGCCGATTTTGAAGATAGAACCATTTTGAAGAATTTGGTCATTTTATGCCTTATATGTAATTCGGCCAAATGAGCTTGTATTTTGACATTTTGCTTGACATGTTGACTCTAGTTAGGCTATTTGTAACTTAGCTAGATCATTTGGGTCAAATTGGATTAGAACTAAGTTAGTTAGTTAAAGGACCTATTAGGCATTCTTTAGAAAAGATGCCCCTTTTGTTGACTTTTTCTTTTTGATCTTTTTGCCACTTGCATAAAGATCTTGGTGGGGATATTTGTAATATTTAATAAATGACTACTTAGGGCTTTAACTTTATGTAGTCATTGGGTAGTTTTAGGACCTTTTGGTCTTTTTACCTTTTGAAGGGCATTTTAGTAAATTTACCTTATCCTATATATTGTAAACTTTGTCTTCTTCAATAATAACTTGCAAATTTCGAATTTCTTCAAAGAAAAATGGCTATGGCCGAATTTCAAGCTTAAGGGAGGGATTCTCCTTTGTTTCAGCTTTGACTTTTCTAAGGCGTCGCAACCTTGGCGGCGTCTCCGTGCTAGCAGAACACTGCAATGAATCATCTTAAGGGTTCTCAAAGACAAGTTCTTTGTTGGTCTTCTTTGTGGCCTTGGAAGGATTTTTTTCCTACAAAATCGAATTCGCGGTGCTTGGGGGGTTCTATCTGTTACGAGGGGTTTACTTGGCCTTAAACATCCAAGTGAGTTCCGCGTCAAGTCTATACTTCAAATACGTTATTAATTATCATTATATATGATTTTAATCTTGCATACATGACCATTAACAAGTTTCCAGTCTATATCATCAAATATTTAGCTCTCAACAGACAGCAAATTAGGGCTTTTAAAGCAACTCTCCTGCGAAGTGCTTTCTGGATACATTCCTAAGATTGATGAGAATGCAGAACAGTTTCAGGGGTCAGTGCTTAATATGCTTCAATGAAAAACAACAGTCATTTCTTTAATTTCAAATCATAGTAACATTCTTTTATGTCGGAACATACAATCCCAAAGCTCCCCCCACGAGCTATCTAGGAAATGCCTATGATGCTTCTAAGAGTACTCGCTACAAAGCAACCATAAACACAGGGGAAAATAAAAAATGGAGTCATTTTGAAGGTTGTTTCGAATCTTCCTTCTGATCCTGTTTTGATTGTGTCACTGCAGCAGCTGCCATTGACATGGCGGCAGCGGCTGCCCCCAGCTTTGCGCCACCCGCTGCCTTCATTGCTCCTGCTACTTTAGCAAATACAGCTATCCCGCCTACAAGAACAGCCCTAAAGGCAACTGTTGGTTTTACTGCCATATTATACCTGTAAAAATCCAATACATTAAAAGTTTCAGACAACCCAAACACCAAAAGCAAATAACAATCAAAAGTTTTGAGAATAGGGGACCACGGAAGCAGCTTTGCCATATCAACAAAAAGAGGAAGAAATAAGTCTCGATGCTATCCTTCAATCTAATTTCAGAAGGGCAAAAAAAAGGGGCTTCATGATCTTTATAGGTGTCTCCATTTTAATCTGTAAGATGTGAATGCAATTTCGTTTTCCTCTTTAATTTCACCCAAGTATAAAGGTTCTGATTATCTCGTATAAATTATCATCTGCTTTTTCAAGGCCTCAAGCTTATCGAAACATAAACAGCCAAGATCCCCCAGTCAAAATGAAATGCCAGTAACCATCACTAAAAGACCGTTGAACACTGAACTGCCTTTCACTTTTCTCCCACTTCTGGTCTTTTAAACAAACATCCTGTCCTAGCGACCCTGAAATACCAAACAAGCTATCGACCATTCTATTCAGTAATCATCAATGCCAACAAGAACAATAACCTAGAATAACCTCTATTACAAGTACAACACCCACATATATTACTTTTAAAACAAATGTTTCTGATATCTTGTTCCCAAAAAGCAAGCAAACGTAGTACTTAAAATGCTAATCAAGCTATGCTGAAATTTTTCAGCCATTTTGTTAATTTGTTACACCCTTTAAACATTGGCAAACAAAATCTTATTGCCGTGCCTGCGCATTGAGCTCAAGACCCAAATATCCATCCTCCTAACCCATATCTATTTGGTCAAATGAATGTTATAAAGTCTTTTAACATCCAAAATTACAATACATAATCATAAGCTGCAATATAAAAGTTGTGATCATCATGATTATTCTTACTATCACAAGATCTTAATGAAAACTTGAAATTAGGCCAAAACAAATTCTGGGTTCACCCTAAATTTCACCAAATCAATTCACTCGTGCAATTACAATCATATTTGCACCAACAGAGAAATATTTTTCACTTCTTCCTCTCAGATTTCTTCTTCGTGATCTCAAATGAATTACTTTCAATCACAATCAGCCAACCCGAAAAAAGAAACCCACCAACATATATAAACAAATATCACATAAAGGCATTTAAACAAATAAATAAATATTGCCACTGAGAGAAAACAAATGAGATGAAAACGAACCTAATCCAGGAAAAAGTTAATAACTTTGTGCTGAAACTGTATTTTGTTGAGTCAAAATGAGATATTTTTATTAGTACGTCCCCGATTAAGCTTCTCCGGCCGAACTGAAAATGAGGTTTGTTATCGAGCTGTTGTCCTTGCAAAGAGACAAATGCGGTCTGGGTTAAACGAAACGACGAGGTTTTGCACAAGTGATGTTTCTGTACTTTTTTTTTTTTTTTTAAATTTGAGTTCCAGTCCAACGAGGAATTATCACACACCACCCCACAAGTTTGATATTTACTATTTACATGGTATGCTTCATTTATTTGTCACTTAGCCTCTCCCTTCAAAAAAATTGAAAAAAATAAAAACTCTCCACAAACAACTTCCCGACCGTTAACATAATCCTCAGCCGGCAACTGGACAAAGACTCAGTGGAATACTACCATTAAAACTCAACAACAATAGTAGTGGAGACATTAATTCTTCAAGGATAGTGATTTCACTATCAAAGCCATAAATCATCTGTTGTCCTTTGGAACTTGTTTATGTTTTCTCTCTATCAAAGCAGACCTTTAGGGTCTTATCCCATATATCAGATCCCATAAAAATTTGTTCTTATACATTTAAGTGTATTATGAAATTATTATTAATTTTTATGTAAAATAAATAATTTTTCTCTATTTGATTAGTTAATTGTAGTAATTATTAAATTATAATATTTTAGTAAATATTTACGGTATATTTCTTATTTTCCAAAAAAAAAATATGATTATTTTTAAAAAAAAAAATTCTAATTTAACAAGGTCTCGCTAAATTTTTTCGCAAAAGGCCTCAAAAAAACTTGAGCCACCCTTGATCGTGACATAATCTCTGAATTTGACATGCTCTAATTATATGATCAAGCTAGCGGGTAGTCCTATGGAAGATTCCTAATATTACTAAATATGATGGAAAAATCGAAATATGAATACAAGCTAAGATGACTAAGAAATCATTTCCTAGTAATGAGTAAACAACGAAATTGCTAGGTGACACGCTCGAAAAGTGGTCTTTTACACCCAAATATAAGAGTGTCGAAGTAATAAAATAATCTGGTGAGTCCGGGGTCGATCCACAGAGAATAGATTTAGCAAAATAGAATATGAACAGTGCGGAAAAGAAAAGTTTGATTTGTTGAAGTAGTTGGAGACTTTTAGGTTGGAATGCAATAATATAATGAAATACTGGAGTTAAGAGATCCACTTTTAGTCTTTTAAACATTTAGAAATCTCGCTTTATTATAATTTATAAATTGCCTTTGTTACCCACTTAATTTATTACAGGAATTAATTATGCCAATATAAAGAACCAGTCATAAAGGCGGTAATCATTTATGTCGATAATTAGTCCTACCAAGGTACTAAGTATGCCAAAAAACATAAAACCGACCATAAATGTGGTGATATCATTTTTCTATAACGAGTCATATCAAGGTACTTAATTATGCCAAAATCGTATAAAACCAGCCATAAAGGCGGTAGACAGATAAAACTAGCCATAAAGGCGGTAGAAAGATAAAACCGGCCATGAAAGCGGTAGAAAGATAAAACCAACCATAAAGGTGGCAGACAGAAAAACCAGCCATAAAGGCGGTAGAAAGATTGTCAATAATTAATCTAGATTTAAATCAAGTTTTAATCATTAGATTTCAATTTATTTATTATAATAGAAGCGAGTTTAATCTATGTTTCCATTATAAAAGCTTCACCCTTACCCCAGCAGAAAAGAAATTAGCTACTCATTTTGTAATCAAATATACTCGTACTTTTATTATTGAAAGAAAAAGACATTACAAAAAGCTTTAAGTAAATAAACAAACAAGACTCTCTCCAAGATTTACAGAGGAATCAGGAAAAAAGTATGAAAATTTCTAATGTCGGACGCTCTTATTTATAGGAAACTTGGCCACCCAGACCAGCGAATGCATGTTGTGGACACGTGTCAAAGAATGGTGAAGTCACATTGGGGACAAGTGTCAGAGAATGGTGAAGCCACGTTGGGGACACGTGTCACGACGCAAAGGTTCCATGTGTCACGACGTGCTTGCAGAATTTACGACGTGCTTGCAGAATTTACGACGTGCTTGCAGAATTTACGACGTGCTTGCAGAATTTACGACGTGTTTGTAGAATTTACGACGTGCTTGCAGAATTTACGACGTGCTTGCAGAATTTCTATTTTTCTTTTTCACGTCTGATTTGTCCCGTCGAGCTTTCGAGCAGTATTTTTCCTGACAAAAACATAAAATAACACAGTAAAAGCACTCAAAGCATAACTTTGAAATATTATTTCACAAATATGTCAATTTAAGGGGATTAGTGAAACTATAAGTGTAAAATGATTAACTTATCGTCTAATAAATATGCACTTTTTCGTATTCATCACACCCCTCAACCAGCTTATTACTAGTCCCTAGTAATTCAAGCGGAAGAAAAATTCTTATCTAAGTCAACAATTGTTTTCTTTTTTTCTGAATAATCAAATAAATGACTTCTCCTGTATTTTTTTACCATTCTTCCATATACTCATAAAATAAGGTATTAATCAATATATTGTACCCACAATATCACAGGTATTTATTGAAAAGAGAGTAATATTTTTGTCCTAAAATTACATTAGAGTTTACACATTTTTTGATAGTGAAAGTTTATTTATAAACATATCTTCAATCCATGTATCGAACTTTGAGCCAGTGACTCCCAAACCAGTTGGTTTTAGGGCACTAGGTGTTAAGACACCCATACAGGCTTAATTGCTCGGATCTCAGATAAATAGTGTCTAAAACATATCTTCAATCCATGTATCGAACTTTGGGCCAGTGACTCCCAAACCAGTTGGTTTTAGGGCACTAGGTGTTAAGACACTCCTACGGGCTTAATTGCTCGGATCTCAGATAAACAGTGTCTAAAATATATCATCAATCCATATATCAAACTTTGGGCCAGTGACTCCCAAACCAGTTGGTTTTAGGGCATTATGTGTTAAGACACCCCTACGGGCTTAATTGCTCGGATCTCAGATAAACAGTGTCTGATTTCCTTAAGCTTTCTTTTTAACCCTTGTAACGAGCTTTGGACCAGTAATTCTCAGACCAGTTGGCCTTAGGGTACTAAGTGTTAAAACACCCCTTCAGACTTAATTGCTCGAGCAAGAAAGGTTACGAAACGAACTTTATTCAAACTTCTCCTTTTTTTCTCTTTAAAAAAAATTTTCACTGTTTGTAGGTGTTACCTCCAACAAATTAATAAACTGAATATTACAGAATTTTCACTTACCACCCATGGTCATATGTTACCATATTGTTGATAATATCTGTCAGACGAGCATATAAAGATCAAATTTAATCAATGTTATGGAGAATTCACAAATTTTAAATGATTCAAAAAGAAATTAACGATAAATAACTTGTTACGAATTATATTGAGATGCATCTCAGGAGTGAAAACTCCTTACACAGCCACCTCATAACAACAATTCCACTTGGTTTAGAAAATAAATTTGTTGTTAGTTTGTGTGTATATATATGGATATATATTTTTACACACAAAATAACAACAAAGTAAAAACTAGCATCAATGAAACAGACATAAACATGAAAATTATTTATTTCCTAAACTATCCTCTCCCCCCAACCAAAACGAGACATTGTCCCCAATATTTAAAGAAAGAAAGAAAGAAAGAGTTTAGAAGATATCACCTGGTTATTGTGAAATTTACAGTCATAACTAAAGATTACAGATTAAGGTCCAGGTTTACTTTGCGCTTTTTGCCACGATCGTTACCAGCCCAGTTCAACATGTAAAGAATAGGGTCGATTTTTGGTTCATAAGCTAAGAGTTGGTCAATTAAATCATTAGTTGTTCATGCAGTTATGAAGATATATCTTACCGATTTTGAAATAAACCCATTCCTTTTGGCATCTTCAAGAAATACAAAAAGAAAATCGAAAAATCCATTAACATTAAACAGCCCAATAGGTTTTTGGTGAATATTCAAGTTTTCTCATGACGCAACAGTGAATATTTCTTCCAACGTTCTGAGCCCACCTGGTAAAGCAATGAAAGCATCAGCATGATTTATCATTTCAGTGAGTCTTTCAGACATACTTGGGACAATACATTCTTCTCCATTTGATTTTCCGATGATGTGGCTTTCTGTTAAAGGTTTTGGGATGATCCCCAAAACTTGACTTCCACCTTCTTGTACAGCTTTTGAAATACACCCCATCAATCCAAGATTTCCACTGCCATATACTAAGTGCATATTTATGTTTGCCATAACTCTACCCAATTATCTTGCTCCCTCAACAAATTCTGGTTTAGTTCCAGAGCTAGTTCCACAAAATACATAGATATTAGTGAATTGTCGTTTTGAAGTTGTCTCCATTTGTGCTACCTCTCTTAGCTAGATGTGTTGAGGAAAGGGAGATGACGAGCTGAATTTATAGATCCTGAAAAGGGTGAGTGAGAAATGCACTAATATCTGTAAAATGAAAACTATCGAAAAATAGATCGTGAACAAAAAAGTTAGATACTGTCGGCAAAAAGTTAAGGAAAATAGTAATTTCAAGTAAAGAAAATCAATGCAATAATATGTACTGGTAGTTGTGATTGTGGCTCACATCTTCCTCTGGTTTTACGTCCAGTAACGGCTTGAACGCCCTCTATGAGTCGGGGATAGGCTTCCCATCCAATTTTCTTATAAATTGGAAAATATGGTCTTTTAAAGTCAGATTCTTGAGACTGTATGGTTGTCTTTCCTTATGAAATTGTGTGTGTAATCTGATAATTTCACGATGAACATATCCACTAGGATGCGTCTCAAGAGTCAATGATATATCATCAAAAGGCTCCTTACTCAGTCCATCCCTAATGAATTATATTTTATCCTCACGATTATCAGACACCATTCCTAAAGAACGACAACGAGTGTTGCACGTACATCGTGCACACTTATAACAAACACATATTTATTTAGCTCTTCATTTTTTAGAATATGTGTTTTTCCATGAACCAGGCATGTAAGGAATGAAGGAGTCAGGTGACTCACCTGCCAAACGAACTTTTGCTTCGATTACCTTTAGACGACACAACGTGTCCTAAAACAATTCCTGAATCAGTCATGAAATGGCATTTTTCCCAATTTAACACAAGTCATTTTTCTTCACATCTTTTCAAAATATTTTCCAGATTAGTCAAGCAATTATCAAATGAATTTCCAAAAATAGTTATATCATCCATAAAGACATCTAAACAGTGTTCAACCATGTCACTAAATATGCTCAACATGCATCGTTGGAATGTTGCAGATGCATTACAAAGTCCAAAGGGCATTTTCCTAAATGCAAATGTTCCAAAGGGGCATGTGAATGTGGTATTTTCCTGGTCTTCTAAAGTAATGGGAATCTGATAATAACCCGAGTAACCATCAAGAAAACAATAATAAGGGTGTCCAGCTACTCTTTCTAAAATTTGGTCAAGAAATGGCAAAGTAAAATGATCTTTTCTAGTTGCGTCATTCAATTTTCTATAATCAATGCACATACGCCAACTAGATGAAATGCGAGTTGGGATTAATTCCCCTTTATCATTTTTTACAACAGTGATTTCATACTTTTTAGGTACAACCTGTGTAGGACTTACCCACTTACTATCAGAAATATGATAGATAATGCATGCATCAAGAAGTTTAAGCACCTCTGTTTTTACTACTTCTTTCATGTGAGGGTTTAATCTTCTTTGAGGTTGACGATATGTCCTAGCATTATCCTCTAGATGTATTCGGTGTGTGCAGATTAATGGATTAATACCTTTTATTTCTTTTAAAGTCCATCCAATTGCCAGTTTATGTTCTTTTAACACATTTAAAAAATTACCTTCTTGATCGCTTGTGAGAGAAGAATAAATTACCACAGGGTAAGTTTGATTATCTTCTAGAAATGCATATTTCAGTCCTTCTGGCAAAGCTTTTAACTCAAAAATGGGTGCTTCTTCATGTTTTTCTTCTTCCAATGTTCCTAGTTCTTCCAAATTTATAATTTTTCCATCGTCTTCCAATACCTGAATATAGTAAAGTAGAAAATCATTAGTAATATCTGAATCTATTTGCGCACTTGACTCAACATAATTAGCAGTAAAAAATTCTATGGGATCAGATAAACTCCCCTGAATATGCTCATCCATAATAGGTTTAATTGATTTTGCGCTTTCGTTTTCATTATCTTCATCATATGGCTATTTGCACATGTTAAAAATATTTAACTCTAATGTCATGTTGCCAAAAGAAAGATTCATGATTCCATTCCTGCAATTTATTAAAGCGTTAGCTGTCGCTAAAAATGGCCGACCAAGTATTACAGGGATTGGCTTAAAACTGTCTGCCATAGGTTGTGTTTCTAAAACAATAAAATCAACAGGATATACGAATTTATCGATTTGCAATAACACATTTTCCACAATTCCTTTTGGTAACTTAACTGATCTATCGGCAAGTAAAATGGTAGTTGAGGTTGGTTTCATCTCACCGATATTAAATTGTTGGTAAATCGAAAATGGCAGTAAATTTACACTAGCTCTAAGATCATGCAAAGCATGTTCAATGTTTTGATTTCCAATAATACAAGAAATAGTTGGACAACCAGGGTCTTTGTATTTTAATGCATTATTGGTTGAGAGAATGGAACTTACCTGTTCAGCTAGAAAAGTTTTCTTTCTTACCTAGTGTTTTCTTTTAATGGTGCACAGATCTTTCAGAAATTTGGCATATGATGATATCTGTTGAATGGCATCTAACAAAGGGATATTGACCTTTACCTGTTTGAATATTTCATAAATATCTGGGGAATGGTTCAATTTCTTTGTTTTTAATGCCTGAGGAAATGGATGTGCATGAGAAAAATTATTATTATCAACGACGGGTAATGGCTCATCAACCGCTTCCTTACCCTCTGATTCTGATTTTTCCTCAGTTTCATGAGGTTCAAGAATAGGTCTGTGGATTGTCTTACCACTACGAAGAGTAATAATATATTTAACTTGGTCTAAGTGTTGACTTCCAGAACTATCCTCGTGAGGGTTTTGATGACTCTTGGGATTTAACTAAGGTTGTGCAGGAAACTTACATTTTTCTTTAATGGCCAAAGAAGATGTGATTTTATCAAAAGTTTCCTTCAAATCATTCATCATTTGTGCATTTTGGTTATTGATGGTTTCTTATTTTTCCATGAATGCACTCAAGTTATCTTCAATGGTTTTCTTATGTGGTGGGACATATGGTGTATAATTATGGGAATTTCGGAAATTCTGGTGAAACTGGGGAGGTTGGTGTGAAGTTTGTGCTTGGTTATCATTCCTCCAATTGAAGTTTGGATGGTTTCTCCAACCAGGATTATAGGTCTGTGAGTATGGGTTTGGATTTGGTCTATTGAATGTGTTTATGGAACTGACCTGGTCATGGAGACAATCTTTCAGGGCTGGTAAGGACGGGCAAACTTCTGTGATATGTTCATTTGAACTACAAATTTGACATATGATTTCCTGAACTGACTTGACATGATCCCTCTTCCCAGTTTCTAAAGCCTTATTTTTTTAGACAAAAATGCATACTTGGCAGCAAGGCCATGGTCTTCCCTAAGGTTAAACATACCTCTACCAGATAGCTGTGGTTTAACAAATGACTCATATGTACCAATTATATCCATTGTTGTGTATTCTCTGCTATATGTTATAGGTAATCTAGTGCATCTTCGGGATCTTTGTCCCTAAACTCACCATTACACATCATCTCCACCACTTGTCTACCTTGGGGTGTTAAACCCTCGTAGAATTGGGCAACTAACCTCCATGTTTCAAACCCGTGATGTGGATAAATATTTAACATTTCTTTATACCTCTCCCAACATTGGTAAAGTGTTTCCACCGACTATTGTGTGAATGTTGTAATTCTTCTCTTAAAGGAATTTGTCCTATAAGAGGGGAAAAATTTTTAAGAAACTGCTCTTGTAAATCATCTCATGTTCTAATAGATCCTGACCTAAGGTTTTGTAGCCAAATTTTAGATTTATCCTTTAAAGAAAAGGGAAAAAACTTTAACCGAATTATATTCATGCTACAATTTTGGTATGTGCAAGTGTTACATAATTCTTCGAACTCTCTTAGGTGCTGATAAGGGTTTTCTGATTTTAGACCGTGGAATATGGGTAAAAGATTGGTGACACTTGATTTAAAATTGAAACCTGCTGCTTCTGGAGGAAAAATAATGCAAGATGGTGATCCTGATCTAGTGGGATTCATGAATTGCCTGAGTGTCTTAGGGTGATTAGGATCTCCATGTTGAGACTCATTTTCTTCCTGATTAACTGGGTTTTCAACTTAGGTAGGTGGATTCTCAATTTGGTTTTCAGCCATTCTGACTAACAATGAAGGTGATGAGGACTCTCTTTTTAATCTGCCACTAGATGTTCGAGACTAGTGTTTCATGCAACTTAAAAAAACTATATGTAAAAATATGAAATTGCAAATACAAAACTTAAAAAAGAAATTAAACTAAAAAATGAAAAGAATAAATTAAGGAAATACAGATGCAGTGATTTAGATCTAAAAACGTCCTCTAACCCTCATCAATTCCGATCTTAATTGAATTTCTCGTTCATTTTTCTCAATGTCTTGAATTATATTTTCATGAAGCTTTATGAAAGCATCTTTACGTGGGGATGGTTCAAAAAATTCTCTTATGAACAACAAACACCTTTTAAGTTGATTTTTCTATTTCCTGTAACCAATAAAAATTAAGAACAAGGTCTCCTCTATATGTGGGATTTCTGGGTTCAGGGTTCATCAAGGATTAATCATGACAGTTGGGTCTACACAAAAAAGAGGAAGATAAGATGCAGAATTTAAATAAAAACAAAATACGAAATAAAAATAAAGAAAAGAAAAGTAGAGAAATAAGTAATTAATAAATATTCTATCTACTAAATAATATTTCCCCGGCAACGGCGCCAAAAACTTGACACGCTCGAAAAGTGGTCTTTTACTCCCAAGTATAAGAGTGTCGAAGTAATAAAATAACCCGGTGAGTCCGTGGTCGATCCACAGAGAATAGATTTAACAAAATAGAATAATGAACAGTGCGGAAAAGAAAAGTTTGATTTGTTGAAATAGTTGGAGACTTTTAGGTTGGAATGCAATAATATAATGAAATACTGGAGTTAAGAGATCCACTTTTAGTCTTTTAAACATTTAGAAATCTCGCTTTATTATAATTTATAAATTGCCTTTGTTACCCACTTAATTTATTACAGGAATTAATTATGCCAATATAAAGAACCAGCCATAAAGGCGGTAATCATTTATGTCGATAATTAGTCATACCAAGGTACTAAGTGTGCCAAAAACATAAAACCGGCCATAAAGGCGGTGATACCGTTTGTCTATAACAAGTCTTATCAAGGTACTTAATTATGCCAAAATCGTATAAAACCAGCCATATAGGTGGTGGAAAGATAAAACCAGCCATAAATGCGGTAGAGAGATAAAACTAGCCATGAAGGCGGTAGAAAGATAAAACCGGCCATGAAGGCGGTAGAAAGATAAAACCAGCCATAAAGGCGGTAGATATATAAAACCAGCCATAAAGGCAGTAGAAAGATTGTCAATAATTAATCTAGTTTTAAATCAAGTTTTATTTATTGGATTTCAATTTATTTATTATAATAGAAGCGAGTTTAATCTATGTTTCCATTATAAAAGCTTCACCCTTACCCCAGCAGAAAAGAAATTAGCTACTCATTTTGTAATAAAATATACTCGTACCTTATTATTGAAATAAAAAGACATTACAAAAAGCTTTAAGTAAATAAACAAACAAGACTCTCTCCAAGATTTACAGAGGAATTAGGAAAGAAAGTATGAAAATTTCTAATGTTGGTCGCTCCTATTTATAGGAAACTTGGCCACCCAGACCAGCGAATGCATGTTGTGGACACGTGTCAAAGAATGGTGAAGCCACGTTGGGGACACATGTCAGAGAATGGTGAAGCCACATTTGGGACACGTGTCGCGACGTAAAGGTTCCACGTGTCACGACGTGCTTGCAGAATTTACAACGTGCTTGTAGAATTTACGATGTGTTTGTAGAATTTACGACATGCTTGCAGAATTTACGACGTGCTTGCAGAATTTCTATTTTTTCTTTTTCACGTCTGATTTGTCCCGTCGAGCTTCTGAGCAGTATTTTTCATGACAAAAACATAAAATAACACAGTATAAGCACTCAAAGCATAACTTTAAAATATTATTTCACAAATGTGTCAATTTAAGGGGATTAGTGAAACTATAAGTGTAAAATGATTAACTTATCGTCTAATAAATATGCACTTTTTAGTATTCATCACTTGGACTTGTGTATTTTGATATTTGTGAATTAAATGGTTATTTAACTAGATGTGGTAATAGATATTTTATTACATTCATTGATGATCATTCTAGATTCACATATGTTTATTAAATGAGAACAAAAGATCAAGCATCTGATATGTTTAAGAGTTTGTACAACCCCATGTGTTAGCATGTACAGTACTGCACGTCATGGACATCATGGTCATGTAGGTTTTGTATGCGATGCATGTCGCTCGCATAATGTATACATGTTGAACGTTACGACGATCCAAGTTCACGGGCATTCGGGAGCATTTAGCATTCATTCAGGCCATATTTCAATTTTGGGACCAGCATAATAGTCGGTATACCAGCATACCGGTGCCCATGTATCTAAAACATGGTCTCTAGAACTGGCATAGATCATACCGGTCTTAGACATATGCATATTGGTGACATATCAACCTTACCGGTCATTAATCTGGTCTTAGTGTCAAGAAAGTTCTCATATTCTAGCAATGATCGGCACACCACTATGTAATGACTGGCATACCGGTCCCTAAGTTTCTATAAAGACAAGCGTCCCATTCTCATTTCTTTCACATCGATTTCACTTGGAGGGCGGGATTTTTTTTCCCATTTTCCAGCCAAACCAAGCCATTTCATGTATCTATGAGCTTGGGTAATTTCCTAGCATCTAATTCATGAATTTTCATGGTATTTTCATATACCCATTTTTTGGGGCTTTTGCATTTAGGCATTATAATGTATGATTTTCATTTCCAGCATGTTCTTTAGGACATTAGCAACATTCTACACGCATGAATTTGGCCGTAATCAAGCCATCATGGGAATAGGGGTTTCAACCTAGGTTTTGGGTGGTTTGTCACCCTTAGCAGTTGTAGAGTCGTAGTTTGCTCGTTTAGCATTAGAAATAGCTTGGGTAGGCTATTATAGCTATAATTGGGACTGTGAGGCGAATCGAAGTCGCCATTTTCAGTTTGGCCAATTTGGGCATTATAACCTTTAAGATGAATTCTAGCATTTTAGAATGTTGAATTAGTTATGCCGAGGTATTTCATCTGTATGTCTGGAACATGTCATGTCATTAGCATAGCAAGACACGTCACGAGCATGCCATGTAGCTTAACGGTTCAGTTAAGTGAAGTATTACTTTAGAGCTTAGGATGTTAAGAAAACATCACATAAGATCACGTTAGTCATGTCAGCTATGTCATCATACATTACATCATGATCAAGCATTCATAACATTCATGAGCACGTTCAGTTTCTTAGTTCACGTGAGCTAACCATACTTATGCACATGTCACGTTAGGCTTTTCCCAGGAGTTCGTTGTGTGGCATTCAGACATGCTGGCGATGAAGCGTCTATTAGTGAGTGGATGTTTTCTTATCCCTCTCTTTTGTTTCAGTTACTTTAATTTATTTTTCGATTCAGTTCATGTAATCGTTTCATTTGTTTTACTTTCAGTTCATGAATCCAAATTACGTTTATGATTATACTTCCAATTGATATTATCCTTCCATGCATGCAACATATTGATTTTCTACTCCATGAATTCAATTTCTTTATTTTTTCCTATATATGTTATTTTGTTTCAACTTATATTTTGCACATACTTGGCTCATGTATTCATGTTGAATCTTTACTTCATATGTTAGATTTTATATCTCAGTTTACGTGTTCAGTTTTATTTTGGTTACGTTATGAATTTTATGTTTATGACTCATGGCATAACATGTTCAGGTCTTTGTTAGAAGTGATGGTTAGGATTCCGTTCGGATAACACCCATCTCATACATATTCTGTAATAGGTAATGAGATTTTTATGAGCTTGTGTGTAAAAGCCGGTACATGTCAGTCCATATTTTTCAAACAACTTAGAATTTTAGTCAAGCATGAAGGATTCAAATGCAGTTAGAATCTCATGCTTTACAAGTCATATTAGGTATTTCAGTTCACGTTATAGGATCCCCATTCATGATTTCATGTCAGTGTAGGTCTACAGGTTAGCCAGGTCAGATCCAGGTAGTCATGAATCATGTATGTTAGATTTCAGCATACGTTTCTTTTCCATATATTTCATGTTTATGATATATGTTTTCATAAATGAGTTTATAAAATTCAGATTATGTTTTAGAAAATGATTTTATAAGTTTATGCAAATGATTTTACAAGTTTAGTCATATATTTTCAAAATACTAGTTTAGTATCGTTCCCTCAGCTTTAGCATCCCGGGTTTGCTCAGATAGCCTTGGGGCATTGATCACCCTCATAGGCTCAGAATTTCAGTTTACACATCAGTTCCCTCTGCTCACGTGGTACGATGTCCCGTTGGGCAGTATTTCAGCTCGCTAGGTTACTATGCTGGTGTGTGGTTTCAGGTTTTAAATTTCCAGCAAGTAGTTCAATTTTCATCTTCTGTGTATGATTTATAAGTTGCATGTTATGTATCATGTTCTCAGATTATAGGAATTTTATTCAAGACAAGTCATGTTATAGTTTTCCAATTTATAAGCATGTTTTATATATTACATTGCATGTTTTCGTACAATGTCATAATCTGTAAGTTTAGTTACGCAGGTCATGCTTCTAGTTAAGCCATGTAATACCCAGTCAGACAGGTTCAGTTTAGAAAATTATGTTCAGTGCATATAGCTTCCGTATAGGTCTGGCAGATTCATGTCAGATAATGCAAGTCAAGTCATATTAGTGTAGGATCAAGTCATGTTCAGTAGTTAGTTTTTCAGTTCATGTAGTTTAGGTCTGAATCATGCATATTCATTTCAGACTCGGTTTAGCATTTAGGCTCGGCTCATGCATGCTTAGCTCAGTATTCAGAGTCAACTCATGTATTTTTAGCTTAGATACTCAGGTTTGACCTATGTATGACCAGTCTAGCTTTCATGATCAGTACATGCATTCTCAGTCTAGGTAGCCAGATGCAGTTCTTGTATTTCAGTTCAGATAGTTTCAGAATAAGTCATGTAGGGTCAGGTCATGTTCAGTAGCCAGCATGCAGTTCAGATAGATCCAGTATAGGTCTTGTAGGTTCAGTCAAGCATGCGAGGCTCATGTGTTCATGTCCAGCTCATGTAGATTTCAAAATTAGGTCAAGTTAGTACAGTTCTAGATTTGGATCAACTCATGGAATCATGTTCAGCTCATGTAGTTTCAGGTCAGGTCATGAAAATTTAGATCAGAACAGTATTTCAGGATTATGCCAGTTTCAGGTCAAGTTCCCTAGTCAGCTTCCAGAAGTCAGTTGTCAGTCCATGTAGCTTAAGTCAGGATCACGTGGATATAGGTCATGATTCTTAAGCCTGTCAGGTTAGTTCCATATTATGTTAGTAAACACACCATGTAAAAACTGTTAGAGTTGGTGCTCTGAGCGCCAATTTTATTATGTATTTCCTTGTAAATACTAATGTAACGTTTTATTATGAATAAAATGAACAGTTTCTTTTATATAACTTCTTCTTTAATATGTTAAAGACGTAACATACCTTAGAATGATTAGTTATGATATTGTTGCAAAAGCGTCGCAACTGACATTAAGTTGTATCATGATGTTGTCATTCTTAGAATGTTCCCGGTCAAGGTTTACACTACTTGGTCAGTAAAGTAAACCCATTGAGACCGGTAGATGTCGTATATTGGAATCTTGGAATCCGATGGTTTCTCAATGAACCATGAGTCTTGGAGACTCGTATAGACGTGTAGGTGTTTATAGCGGATAAACATTGAATGACTCACCAAAGATTCTTAATGGATGGTACACCAACGTCAATAAGAATCTTCTAGGGTTGAGTGAGCATAGTGATTCTTTGACTTGAGATACCACTGTGGATATCTGAGTTATCCTCCACACTTAGATGGCAGTCACGTCACCGATTTATTTAGATCAGACATCCACTTGTTCGTTGGGTCTCGACTGATGCTCAGGATATCCTGTGTGTATCAAGATAGGATATGTCATCCCTGTGTACTGAACATATGTATTCAATATGGAACTAGCAATCTGTT